>JARHVA010000617.1:4080000-4297500 GCA_037957365.1 Torreya grandis | reverse complement strand
AGTCTCTGAGTCGATAACAATCATTATATTTATGTCCACATATATGATGATAGTTACAAAAGGGCTGATGTGGCTATTTTTTTAAGAGATGAGGATCTTGTCAATGAGTAGAAGGCAATGTGATGAACCTCCTATCAAGTAGTGCTAATAATATAACACATGGGCTAACCTGATTTGAATCAAACTATAGTGGTGCCTTTTTATTGTTCTCTATAGTGCATACTGTAGGTTGTACTCTAGAGATTGGATCTCTATTTTTAACTGGTTACTTTTCTGATTGTGGTCTCTTATCTTGTTTAGGACATAATGGATGCTGAATGCTAGGAGATATAGATAAAGATGTTGCTATGAAATTTAGAGTAATTCGATCAACTAAATCTACCTTAATCAATCCAAACTTATTTTCTGAAGCTAGAACTATATAACATAAGTACCTGAAGGAAGACTCTATCTGATATAATAGATGCTTGAGGAGAGGTTGATGAAGCCCCTTAATAAAGATATGTTGAATATGTAAATCTGATGGTTTGTATATCAATATTAGCATGTGAGTTTTGAATCATAAGATAGACTCACTAACTAGATCTAAATTATTTTGATGTAATGTGGCCAATTTCTCATATGTAACACAAGGGCCCATGTTTACTATGTAATATATGAGAAATGCCTCCTCTAAATCATCATATGTGTGCAAGGAGCAAATGGGGAGTAGGTGAAAGAACCAATTTTGTGCTTCCCCCACTAATGTTTGCTGAATAACTTCAATAGAATTAAAGGACTCACATGAGATGGAAAAGCCTTTTGAAAGGCTTGAAGATGTACAAATGGATTTAGTTCCATAAAGTGAGGTAATGATGGTATCTAGAAATGCTTAGGTAATGAATCTTTTATGAATGTCTTCAGAAGTGGGTTACCATGTAGATCATTGGCATCCATCCAATACTTGTAAGCTTTGTTTTCCAAGGTAAGGAGATGTACTTGGTGTTTTAATTCACCAACTTCATGCATTAAAGATATAATCTTTTGGGATGGTACATGGGTATCTTGAAGTGGTTCATTTAATCATTGAATTTGATTGTTAATTTTAGCCGTGGGAATGCTACAAAGAGTGGGTGTGCTCACTTGAATGTTAGGAGTAATGGTAACTTAGACCTTACTAGAGGGAAGTGGGATACCATTCTCTTTAGGTGAAGAGTGAGAAATGGGATCTACTGTAGTGAGGGGTGGCTTGGGAGATTCATTGGTATCTTTATGCTTTGGTGAATCACATTATAATTGAGTAGAAGATGTGTTGTTATCACTAACATGTGCATTATTTAGAATATAATCATGCGTATAAGTAGAAACAACATTTGGTATTGAATTATGTTTGAGAGGAGGAGTGAGAGAAGAGTTAGAAACATGAGATGGATATTATTATTCACTATGTGCATAATAATCATCATTGTTCCATATATTGTTATCATTGGAATATTGTTCATAATCACTCTCTCATTTGCATGTTCACTAACATACTCATTATCACTTTCAGTGTAACTAGGGAGAGGTGTAAGAGAATAATTTAATTATTTTCTAATATGCAATAAATGATCATTTAAAATTAGAATATCATGTGCATCTATGTTATCCATGGATAGAGTGCATGCATTATTTTCATGTGCAATATGAGAAATAAGAGAAGAGTTTTCATTTAGACATTTTTTTGACAAAGTAGAGTTAGGAACATCAGATGGATGCTTTGAAGTATGCATTGACATTTTTATTGTATTGTGTTTATATGAGGGAATAACTGCCTTTGTGACCATTTTATTTTTTCCACCAAAGAGAATTTTGAAAAGTACTATTAAACAAATAAATGCAAAAATAACTACTAACATCAAGATTTTGAAATTATTTTTGACAATCTAAACAATGTACAAAAATTCCAAAATATTTTTCTAAAAATTGTAAGGGAGGAAAACTTGGGGTTTGAGGACATAGTTTAAAAATCTAGGGTTTTGAGATAGGGTTTTAGAATTTTTAAAAATTATGAAATAATCTTAAATTCTAGAAAGAATTTTGAATAGGAGAAATGTACAAAAAATTATACAAAAATTTGAACTTTGAAATTAAATTTTTGCATAAAATAACTATTAATATGAAGATTTTGAAAATATTTTTGACTATCAAAACAATGTACAAAACTCCAAAATATTTTTCTAAAAATTGTAAGGGAGGGAGGTTTAGGGTTTGAGGACCTAATTTGGAAACTAGGGTTTTGAGCTAAGGCTTTAGAAGTTTTGAAATGTAATAATTTTATATTCTAAAAATAATTTTGAATAGTATAAATGCACAAAAATTTATATTAAAAATCATAATTTTGAAATTAATTTTTTTTGCACAAAATATGAAGGAAAAACCTTAAGTGTAGCTAGGGTTTTGTGCTTGTTTGAAGGACGTTAGGTTCACCAAATGTTTTATTATTTTTGAGAAACTAGGGTTTAGTTCCTAAATAATAAAGGGTTTGGATTAAGGGGAAAAATCTAGTTTAATATGAAAAAATATAGTTTTTTATCAAGTTATTGGCATGAAGAAGAGAAATAAACTTATTTAAAAATAGATCAAAATGAATGATTCAGGGGATATAAATTGAGGTGTAGGATTGGGACACTATTACAAATAAATATTTGGCCTTCATTTTATGATTAGATAGAAACATTAAAAATAGGACACCCTAGTGTCTGGTTCTATAGTCCTCTTCCTGCCGCTATTGTCTAAACTAGTCACAAAGGTTCGAGTTTTTTAGATTTTATTTGCTATCCCTATATTGGCCTACCTATGAAATTTTAGATCTTGACTATCGATGGAGCTCCTTATAGAGTTAATTTAATCTTCAAACCTTGAGTCTATCTACACACATGTAAACAACAAATGCATCAAAAGCAAAAGGGGAAAAAAATAGGTTAGGGGAAGAATGATTGCATGATCTAAAACCCTTGTTGTCCTGATCACTACCTATATTAACCCTTAAGCTAGCGTCTCAAATCAAATTTTGTTCTACCTTAAGGAACATACATAATTAATGCACATGGTAGATTCAAGAATGAATTTTCACCTAGGCCCTTCCTTGATCAAGCATGCAAGTCTATGTGTGATGCCAGAATGTTGAGCTATACTATTGACTTATATTTTATTATGTACTATGCCAAAGCAGTAAGTGTTAGATATAAAATTCCTTGTGAAGTCCTTTATATAAGAGACTCATTATTTTTAATTTGTGAGCTTTATTTGTATTTGACCAACATTGGAAAACTTAAGTACAAAGCTAAGAAAAGGGATGGGACTCATCTAGCAAAAGAAACTAATTGTTGAGACTCAAAATGATAATTGACAAGAGCACTAGAAAGGGGACAGCCTAGAGTCCAATATTATAGTCCAACCCTAATGCTCTTTTCCTATGGGCTCGAGACCCAGGGGGATGGAATAATCATGGAAAAAGGGTCTTGAATTAAGATAGAATGAGGTATTTAAGGCCTACAAATGATTGAAAATGAGCAAAAAGGTGACTCAAGCATGAAATAAGACCAAGATGAGTAAAACAAAAGATAAGGCTAAATGTGAACAAGGCTCATATTTTTCAATCAGAGTCTCTTGTGAAAGGACTGTGAAAAGACATGATATGTGTAGTTGATTTACCAATTTAGGGTGTATACAAGAATACTATGAATATGATGATTATGAATGTAAGATATAATAAAGAGTGCATGATAATTTGAATCATCCTTGATGATATCCTACTCTAAGAAGGAGATGGAAGGTCTAACTGGAACTCTAGAATTATATACACCAATCATGTTGCTCAAAAGATGCAACTCAATTGAAGGTGCCCTGTATGTATCTGGTGGTGGATGTGCATGATATGCATGGTGAATCCCTAATGTATCCCTTGTCTCCTATTTAGAATGCTATAGAAAAGGATCTGAAAATATTTTCAAAGATTTATCCTATGTTTGCTTTGCCTGAGGAGGCTCAACTAAAGTACCAATATCAATATGATTACCATTTATTAAATCATGTATCTTGTGTCTCAAATTGATGCATCTATTTTTTGTATGGCCTAGTGCCCTATGAAAATCATAAAAGGCATTCTGATCATATCCCCATGGAAGAGGATTTGTTTGGTCAACTTCCCAAATAAGAGGGAGAGATATGATGTTACATTCTAATAGCTATTGTAAAACTCTATCTATAGAAACTGATAGATTGGTAAAGGTAAGCTGAGGAGGTGTTGATAAAACCACTCATTGAGGGGGTTTAAAATCTACACTGACTATAGGTCGATTCTGACTCTTATTATCATTGACCTTTAATTTGTGTAGGACTTTGCTATTACTCTTGTTTTTTATTTTTGAGATACTTGTGTACTTGAGTTTGTCCATTATAATTAACTTGACTTCTCTTTCCTTTAGTGTTTGACACAATTAAGTGAAGGAAGAGAATATTTTGAACATTATTGATTCATGCAAAGATGGTAGAAGACTTTGTTTAAAGAGATCTTATAATTATTGATTGGCCATGGGGCTATTCAACTTAGCCAAGATAGTCTTATATCGCAGAACATAATTTGTGAGATATTCATTTACCTTTTGTTTCTGTTGTGTAACGTGGGTATAAGAAACTTTATCACCAATGTTAATGCTAAAATGAGATAGGAACATGTTGGTTAAAGGATTGAATGCATTGAATGACTAATTCAGTAGACTATATAACCATTATAAAACATAATCCTTTAGGATCCATGGAAATATCTTGGTTAGTAGCCAATCATTTGGCACATATTCCAAACATGCTACATGAAAATCTCTCAATTTTGTCTCTAGATCACCCTTTCCATCATATAGACTAAGCTTGGGTTGAAAAAAACCTTTTGGTAAGGGTGTCAAAGCAATGTGACATGCCAATGGTATATGTAGTAGAGCGAAATAATCTAAATCCTGTGTTGATATAGAGCACCTTGCTCAAGATATAACACCTTGGATTGAAGAGATTATATCTCTTGTATAAGGGATTTCACATCAGGAGATAAATATGTACTAGTTGTAGTTGGTGGCATAGAGGAAGGTTGGGCTGTTATAGGGGTTATTGAAACATAGTTTCCCCCATAGTGTTATTTGAAATTGGTTTTTCTATAGGAATGAAAGACTCAACTTGCTTAGCCTTTTTAATTTCCATGATATATTGCAAGATAAAAGTATGATTTTAGGGCTATCCTTAAGCCTTTCTCAAAATTTTTGTAGGATCACATCTTTGTTGAGGAAAAATTCATTGTAAATAATAGGTAGAAGTGGACCCAGAATTTGATGTGGTGGGTCATGAACATCCATGTTTGTATCATCATTGTTACTCTCATACTGCTCATTATCAAATTTATCCTCATAAAAAATTATGTAATCTAGATGTATAGGATCTATAACAATAACTTGACCTAGTTGTCATCCATGGTATATGGTCAGGTTGACATATTTTGGGTGAATTTAGGAGGTTTGCCACTAATTCTTGTACTTCATCTCAAAATAAAAGATGCAAGGAGCTTAGGGGTAATAAGGAAAACAACTTGAATAATGGAAGAAAAGATTAAATAGATATAATCTAAACAAGGAATTGGAATACGCATAAAAATGATATGAAGCTCACACACATGTAAGGTGATATCTCAAGAAACAATGGGACCTAGTATATACAACTAGGGTTTGAAACATGATTATTTGAAAAGTTACTATGAAATTTGAAGTAAAGTTCTGAGTTAAATATGCAAGTAAATAATCATAAATTTATTTGAAAATTTGTGATTTAAAGAGACCTAGTAGATGCAACTAGGGTTTTGAAAAATAAATATTTTTGAAAATTACTATTGAATTTTGAAATTTTTATTGAATTTCTAATTTAAATATACTAGTAAAAAATCAAAAAATTATTGAAAAATTACTATGAAAACACTAGGACCTAGTATGGGCAACTAGGGTTTAAAAATAAATTATTTTAAAATTACTATGAAAATTTAAAATTTAATGCTAATTTATGATTTTATTATGCACATAAAAATAAAAAAATATAGTAAAAATTAGTAAGAAATTTACCCTAGGTTTTTTAAGGTTTTTATGCGTAAATGAAGTAAGTCAGGTTTACCAAATGATTTAACCTATTTGGGAATATTGGTGTATTATTCCTAATTTACTTAAAGGGTCTAAGTTATAAAATCACTAAATAAATATGTAATAATAAATATATTGATTTATATAAACTTTATTGCAATTTTAATTTTTCTAAAAATAGTAATAAGAGGAAGAAAATAAAACTTAGCTGGAAACTGACCGAGATGACTAAGACAGAGTTTAAAATTTACTATGTAAGACTAGGACACTATTGCAAATCAAGATCTAGCCTTGATTTTATGAATGGATAGGAGTGCCAACATAGGACACTAGTGGCACCAGTACTATAGTCCACCTATACTACTATTGTCCAGGAGACCTAAAATTTTTGGGTTTTTTTCACTATGTATGTTTGACCTTGTCTATGAAGTTTCAACTACTAGATGTATGTAGGGATCCCTATAGAGAAGATTTTATCTTTAAATCCTATATTCCATTATGCTTTAACCAATTTATTGAAATAGGGGGGGAGTTAGTGTGTATAAAATTTACTAGACGTGTATCCACACCCCTTGTGTGGGTATGCTGTCTACATACCAATACTTTGAAGAGGGATCAAGCCATATGTAGTTCTCCCACTTGATGTGATTTATGAAATAGAGTGTATGAATATATAAAATACTAAATTAGATGTGATTGGGGTAGTTAGGGACTGGTGTACGAATTTGAGTAAGCTTATAAGTGCATTGACTAACTATATATAGAGAATAGAGAAGATTAATTGAGTATTCTTTATTATTTATTGATAATTTCCAACCTTTTCCAAATTATCTTTGAATGGGATGCTATAGAGATCTATTGGTCATGGGTTGAATGAGCTCACATTAGGCCAACAAGGAAAAAGATAGGGAACTGGAAGGAACTGACTATTAGGTCCACAAATGCACTTGGATAGGAAAATAAAAAGTAAATAGGAGTGGCACTGGCACTGTAATATAAGTGTGGAACTATTGTCCTAAGCTGACGAGACCTGAAGGGATGGATTTATTATGGAAAGAGTAATCTGGCTATGTTGGGATAAAGTCTAGAAGGATATAGATGATTGAAAATCAATGAAAAGATATTTATAAGGGTTATTAAATCATGTGGGAGGGACCTATGGGTTGGGTGTCACAAGACACACTCAGGTTACCAATTTTCACATTTTATATGATTACAAAGACCAAGAAACCAACCCACTTCTTAGTGTGAAGAAATAGCTTAAAGTTGAATCCTCTCCAATCTAAATTTGTGTATCCAATGGGACATAAGTAAGTTATTGTTATGAAATGAGTACCATGATTATAGTTATTACATTTATGGAAAAACTATTACCTACTTAAAAATGTTTGAGTGATGATTTTCTCATAAATTTAGAAACTAGTGAAACCTCATAACTGATATCAAGTATTTTCATTATGATATACAAAAAACCTCACTCCATGATTATAAATTTATTTAATTAGATAAATTAATTTCATTCTTCCTCAAAATATTTTGTTCACTTGCAATTGGAGTGTCTGTAGGCTTTGAAAATTTAATATTGTACTTCTTTATCATTTCCTGGGCAACTTGGTTTGACAAATGAATATTTACTCTTTATTTTGATGAAATTTCATGAAAATAAATTAACAATTAAAATATGATCCATCTCAGATTTTTATTTTATATCTTTATTAAAGCTATTCAACATCTCCATAAAGCTACCTATAAAGATAAAGTCATTTACATAGAGACATATGTAGAAGAAATTAGAACTAAATGCCTAAATGTATACATTTGGTTTATTATGAGTTTTTTACAAAGCCTTAATACAATAAAAAACATAATTTATTTATTAACAAGCTATTGTATCTTGTTTCATCCCATAAAGAGCCTTCATTAAGCTATATATCAAAACTTCCTTGCCCTTTACCTCAAAACTTTATGGCTGCCCCACATATACCTTACTCTCAATCACTCCATTTAGGAATGAATTTTTGAAATTGTTTATGAGTATTAAAAACTATAATTAGTTTTATATTACCTAAAAATTTCATATTTTCTTAGGTTTCTTCATTGTCAACCCCATATGTTTGAGCAAATCCTTTTGCAACTAGTCTAACTTTTAACTTGTCAACTATACCTTTACTTTTAACTTTGGTCTTGTAGATAAAATTTTAAATAATTAAATATTTATTAAATGGAGGATAAAATAAATTTAATTTATTATTCATATCAATTGAATCTATTTCTAATTTCATTTCATTAACCAATTTTTTCTTTTGACTAGTTTTCACATAACTTCTAGGTTCACTAGTCGTAGATGATAATTCAAACATAGTATTTTCCTCATAAGCATCATAAAATAAGTTAAAATACTAATGTTTTAAAAATTTTATCATCCTTATAATTATGATCAAACATTTGATTGGTTTTATGAGGATACAACAAATGTTTTTTCTTACTTGGTATTTTTGTTGATGGATGTCTAGTCTCTTGCAAAGAGTTAGTATTATTTCCTGCTAAACTAGATACATATGTAAGAATTTTTAATCCATAAAAATAAAATATGATAGGACTAATTTATTAAATTTATAATTATGTATCTATATTATCAAAATCATCATACACCTTATTTTACAAACTTTACATTCTATATAAATAATTGTGGATTTACTAGTAGGATTATAAAATTTGTATTCCTTACTTTCATCATTATAACTTGTGAAAATATGAGGAAAATTATTTGGATATATATTTTTTCATATTATTATTTGTAACATGTAAAAATTATAAAAAACCAAATACCTTAAGATGAGAAATAACTAGTTTTTTTTATCATACCAAGCTTCATAAGGTGTCTTAGCTTTGACTTCCATTTTTGGACCTCTATCAATGATTTAGACTACAGGTTTTACTAGTTCACCCCAAAACACCTTTTTAATTGCTTATTATCTAAAATATTACTTGTTAAATCTATGATGGATCTATTATTTATTTTAGCAACACTATTTTGTTGTGGTGTGCAAGGAGTTGTTAACTACCTTTTGATTCCATGTGAAACACAAAACTCATTAAATCTATTACAACAAAATTCATGTCCTCTATATGTTATAAAGGACTTAATAAAATATCCACTCTTTTTTAGCTAAATATTTAATTTTTTAAAGATTAAAATGCTCCATTATTTTATTTCAATAAATAAATCCACATAAACCTTGTAGCACTATCTATGAATGAAATGAAATACAAATTCATGCCAATATTTCTACAAGACATTGGTACAAATAAATTTGAATGGAAAAAATTAAAATATGTGTTTCCTCTATATTTGACGATAGGTAAATACTCCCTATGATGTTTCTTAATAATACATGACTATCATGCATCATATTTTTTGAATTATATCTTGGGAATACCTCTTACCATACGCTTTTTTTCAAAAATATGCAAGCTCTTGAAACACATATGACGATATATTGAATTCCATAACATGTTAACACCTTCAATTATGGAGAAACAAATAATTCAATTTAACATATTAATATTTAATGGAATCATCCTATTATTTTCTATATATGATTTCCAATAAATCTATTTCTAAATCTCTTAACAAAAATATAACAAACATCATCTTCAAAAAGTAGTTTAAAACCCTTTTATACTAATTGATGAACACTTATGAGATTAAGACATAGATTTGAAAAAAATTAAACATCCTTAACTTCACCCTTACCTTGAATTGTTGTGATATGAATGTTTCCATTTCATTCAAATTGGATGGGATTTTCATCTCCCAAATTCACTTGGATTTAGTAAGACTCATCTAACTTGCTAAAACCATCTTTTTGAACTATCATATGATTTGAACAACTCAAATAAATAAACAACCAATTATTTGCTTCCCATTTTCCCATATTTTATGTGAGATAATAATATTATATCTCTTTAAAATCATGTTTCATATATTGAAAAGCTTTTTTTTCACTTTCTTGATTGGCTTTATTTTTAGAAGTTACTATCCTACAATAATTTATCATGTATCATGGATTTTTGTTATAATGAAAAGTAAAGTAGTTATTACTCTTATTTTTGAATATAGCTTCAGTGTTTTCATTTGAATTTTATTTTTAATAACTCCCTTGACTCTTATTTTTATTTTTAGCTTTGGTATTTGAAAGCTTTGCATTGATTTAAAGTTCCTATTCTAATTCATGTTCTAGATCTCTTGCATATAGTCTTATCTTGTCTTCATGAGATAAAAGATAACCCAATAACTCATAAAAATTATAGTGTTTATCTTTACATTCTTGAATAGTGATCAAAATATGCAACCATCTATGACTTATAGATCTCAAAATCATTCTTACTATAATAATATCTTGTATAATAAATTCTCATTTTATGAACTAAATAATTTATGATTATGCAATAATCTCCTACTCCTTCAGAATAATCCATTATCAAATTCTCAAAAAATATTTTAAGCATTTGTATTTTTCTTATTATTTTACCTTAATAGAGACTTAATATTCTAATTCATGTTCTAGATCTCTTGCATATAGTCTCATCTTGTCTTCATGAGATAAAAGATAACCCAATAACTCATAAAAATTATAGTGTTTATCTTTACACTCTTGAATAGTGATCAAAATATGCAACCATATATGACTTATAGATCTCAAAATCATTCTTACTATAATAATATCTTGTATAGTTTATCCATAAATTCTCACTTTATGAACTAAATAATTTATGTTTATGCAATAATATCCTACTCCTTCAGAATATTCCATTATCAAATTCTCAAAAAACATTTTAAACATTTCTATTTTTCTTATTATTTTACCTTACTAGAGAATTAATATTAAGCCTACAAGGTATTACATGTTTTATGGACATTATTGAATCCTACAATTCTTGGATAAATGATTGGGTCTAAGGCACTTTGAAGATATAATAAAAATTGTGTAGCTCTTTTTTTTCATCATTTTTTAAATTCTTTTATGATTTTAAGTCAAGGTATTCGAATCTTTGAGTGGTGTGTACCCATGGATAACATTCTCTCAAAATATTTTCCACACAAGAATTATTTTCAATTGATCTCTCCAATACTCAAAGTTTTCACCTTTGAAAGCATGAATATTCATGGAAGTAGAATACGTTGAAGCCATTGTTTCCTATGATAATGGCCTAATTAAAACTTATAAACTTTCTTGAACATGGATATAATACCTAATTATGGTTTGGAATTTATGGAGGAGTGAAAATCAACTTTATTTATGTCTAAAATTGAAGATATATATCAACAAAACTAATCCAAAATTACTAGCTATCAAATTAAATTTATTGTAAGTGAAATTATTAACCGAAAACTTTATTGAATTAATTCAAAACAAAAAAATATGATTTTTGGTATTATTTTATGAATACATATATCAAAAAATTAGATATAACAATATGCAACATGAATTTCTAATAAGAATTACAATGTATTCAAAATTCAAAAAATTACATTAAAATATATAGAGGAGAGTTACATAAATATATGAAGAAGATTAGATGGAGTGTGCACCAAGACATAGTAGAGTTATAAGCTCAAGCACTCATCGTGGAGTGTGTATCCACTCATAGTGGAGTCTGGGGCACTCATAGTGGAGTGAAAACTAACTCATATTCCACCTAAAAAAGGTGAAGTGGGTGACATCTCATGTACCACATTCAACTATTAAGTGGGTGAAAATTCACCCAATTAAAGAATATTAAATTCACCCAATTCGGGGAATGAATTATTCCCACATAGGAAGTGTTTATTGGCCTAAATAAAATTTTAACTAGATGATAAAAAACATGCAACTAGAAAATAAAAGAGATCAAACTAGAGGGAAAAAGAGAGATACAACTAGAGGGAAAAAAAAGATAAAATGTGTGCCTTAGATGAAATAGAATTAAGTGCCCATATTGGTATCAAACTAAAAATTACATATACAACTCAATGTTATGTTCAATACTATTATGCAATCCGATTTAAATATTCAAAGTTATTTTGTATGATTATATATTTCATGTATTTTACAATTCATTTTTGTGATAAATGACTCGAAGGTTATGTCTCATCTTATAAAATGGGGAATCAAAAAGGGCATGCTATGATAATTCATGTCCTAATGATATATTTTTTGATTTATGGCACTATATAGTTCCAAAATTACAACATGATTTAGAATTTTAAAATTAGGAGGGCATGTGACATGCATGTGCACTCATGTTTATAATTGTTTTAATATAAACTTGCATACACTTAAATCATATGTATGGGCATGCAAAAATCAATTATAATTATAAGTTAATAATTACAAAAAAGATACAAGTTCAAATGAAATTCAATAAAACTATAGTATAGGGAAAATTATACTCATTAATGCTCAAGTCACCATGTGGAAAGCTTAAAAATTTAAATGGTATATTTTCACCCTTTCATGATCTTATCAATTCCAATTAATGAAAAAATTCAATATATTACTTTATATAAGTGCATCAAGATCATTTAAAATACATCTAGTAATTGTTTGATAATTTTAATACACATTAATTTTAATTTTGATGAATTCTTAAAATCATATTCCAAGTATTAATATCTCCTATTACATTTCAAATGCATCTATTATTAGACATGCCAATCAATTTCTAGTTGCATTTATATAGTTTCATAATCATGGATCACACACTCACCATAGGAAGGAGAACTATAATGGCATGAGGCTAATTTGGGATATGTAAGTGACACTTATATTACACATGGGTTTATAAGGGTATCTAAACAATTAATCTAACCCTATTCCTTTATTTTGGCATTTGATCTCTATTATGTTTATTGTGTAGGAGATAAGGTTTATGTTTTGTATGGCTTCGATGTTGAAAACTAGGACACAAAATTAATATTTAAACCATTTTAGACATTTTAACATATCCACATAAAAAAATAGACAAACAATAAACTAGGATGTTGCCAAAGCCAATAGACAAGGCTTTAATTTGGCTTTGTCCTCATATGGACTTGCCAAAGCATAGTTTGAGTCATAATTTTCAGGTGTGACATAGTATACAGGTATTTTAAGCTATTTTTAAATCACATTCATCCTAAAAAATCAGCATAAGATATATTTTAAATAGGTTTGCATATCTGTA
This sequence comes from Torreya grandis, assembly GCA_037957365.1. Taxonomy (NCBI): domain Eukaryota; kingdom Viridiplantae; phylum Streptophyta; class Pinopsida; order Cupressales; family Taxaceae; genus Torreya; species Torreya grandis. Next base: position 4,284,160 of record JARHVA010000617.1, on the reverse strand, counting down.
GGATTATTTATTATTTTGAGTTAATCTTAAATTCTAGAAATTTTGTATTTTACTTCCAGATTTGTATATTTCATGTATATCAATTTCAATAGTTTACATTTATTAGTTTTATTCATTCAATTCAAAATATATTGAACACAACCTTTGGAAAACCAATGATAAATTATTGTGGTGTTAATAACTTTAAGCTAAAATTTAAGTGTCCACACATTCAAACCCATAACCAAATCTTATCTTCATATTCCATATTGGTGAGGTTTATACTATGTTCTTAAAAATAATAATAGGAATGTCTTAATATTTGACATAGGTACAACTTTAAAAATCTTATTTCCATGATGCTTGTCATATATTTTACATTTGTTATCATCAAACACCACCTTATATTTATTTTAACACATCTATCTAACACTCAAAAAATTGTGTTTAAAACTTTGGGGTTTAATAAATATAATTAGTACACTTATTACCTTTTCTAGTATTTACCTTCATAGTTCATTTTTTTTTTACCTCCAAATATTTTTCATCATCAAGTTTAATTTTTTTAACCTTCTATCTATTATATAAAATAATCAATTATTTATTGAAATGTGATTGGAATATAACATAAATATAGGCACCAACCCATTTTAGGACTATTTTTAGCTTTGACATATAAAATTATTAAATTTAAAGTAGAAGTATCATCATCATAATTAGAATAATTAGCTATTATCCCTTTATTTCCTTCTTTTAATCTACATTCTCATTCAAAGTGATCATACCTATGACAGTAATAACATTGAATATTTTTCTCATCAAATCTACCTTATCTCTTCCTATTTTACTTTAACCACCTTTTTAAAAAAAAATCTATTTCCTCTTGAATATTTATTTCATGTCTTTTCCTTATCCTTGGTTGCTTTTGTTATTCTCATTGCCTTGTACTTGGTTATTATTGTTGCTAGAATTGGTGCCTTCATAATTTGTGATCTTTAATTTTGAGGCAAAATACATCTCATCGCTTTATTCAAATGTGTCTACTAATCTTTCTTTATGGGATATAGGAGATCCAATTAGGTGATCAATCTTAGGAGTAATCAAAACATTATTTTTTTCAATTTGATAGAAACATGGTTCCACCTTTGTGTTAGAGATAATAACACCTTTGTCACCATAACCTTTTCTAAAAAAATATATCAAAGATTAGCCATAATATATTTACTGCATCCTTTATTATTGCACAAAGGTCGTTCACATTATCAACTTCTTGTATCCTCAAATTCTCAAATTATCTCTTCAAAGTTTACAACCTAAACACTTTGAATTGTTCACTACATTAGTAAGTTTCTTAGAGAGTTTTCTAGGCCTACTCTTATAGCCTTGCACCTGAAATTCTTGGAAATATGAACTTATTTAGAGTAGTTTGAATATGAAAAAAAATCTTATGAGTTCTTCTTCTTAGCTTTTTTCTTGGATTATCTATCATTAATTAGAATAGTGGCCAAATCAACTATTTGTTCATAATCAGATAATACAACCTCTGATAAGTATTTTTTTTTTTTTCATCAAAAGATACATCTTACATGCTCTAATGGTCATAGTAATTTCAGATAATTTTTTGAATGGGAAGAGAGTTAGAGTTTGAAATGATCAATTTTTAGAGATTTGAAATAAGAAACTACAACTCAAACATTGATTTTATACCAATTGAATATTTTTTAAATCAATTAAATCAATAAATATTAATAAAATAAATATTTAAATAACAAATAACTCATAACCAATATGTCATACACGATGCAAAAAATTTAGACAAGCACACTCATTGTATTGAATTTTTGCTTCTTCTATTTCTTCTTCTCTTTCTCTTTAATAAAAATTGATCTAATACAAAACATATATAAAATTTCATGTGAATATATTTTTTATATAAATAAATATATTATTTTAAATCTATATACAATATAAAAATAAAAACTACTTGAACGAAAACAAAGTAATATTATTTATAACCATTGTATGAGTTAATTATTCTAAAATTTATCTATAGACACACTCAATAATTGCATTGATTTATGTAGTCTAAAATTAATAGCCAACAATATTTATCTAACAAATCATATACAATAACAACATTTTTATGCTATTTGTTGAAGAAAATTCAAGATTTATATACTTTTTAATGATATTTTTAATTTAATAAGGTTAAAATAGATAAAAATACTTCATAATATAAAGAGAGAGAAATATTTTAATAAAACCATGTATTGATATGAGATATGATTAAATAAACTATAGGAAGGTGGGCTAGGATAAGCTGCCTAAATCTGTTGCACATACACAATAAATATCCATCTCAATAGGAGGCAACTGTGAAGTATTGCCCCTTGAATTTTATACACAATAAAAATAGAAAATTCTCTTAATCTTCATTTATCTTAACATAATTAGGTGTTGTTTTTATAATTTTCTAAACTTTAAAGCAAACAGGACTTCACATGAAGAGAAATCCCATATTAGAATGCCAAAATCGGTTATGACTCTTGTGGTCCTCCATGAGTGTCCTTTATATAGAGAACATCTTATATAAGAGTAGTGGTCCTCCACGAGTGTTCTCTATTTTCCTGATGTAATTTGAGGGCGCGAGAGGAAAATTTAAATAAAATATTGGCTCTTGAGGACATGTAGGGATATAGTTAGGGTAACTTTCACAAAAACATTTTTTAAAAATGTATCTACAGTGACTCAACTTATTTTTCTCTTTTTTTCAAAAATAAATAAATAAAGGTAAAGTATGTCAATATCAAATCGACTCAATGGTCTTTCCATGCAAAGGAAATAATGCTGGTCATTGAATAATATTAACAGTTATATCTTATTTTCATTATACATACACCTATTGGCGTGAATATATAGATATTAAGATCTTTTTGTATAGTAGTAGTGATTGTTTTGCAGCTTAGTAATTAAGTGCAGTGCCTTTTATACTCTATTTTTACTCAGAAAAAAATATTCGTTATGAATTCATGTTCTTACACTTTTCAGGAAAAAACATAACCAACTGTTTATAAGACAAGTTTATAAAAACTTATTAATTTTATTTGAAGTTTACAATTATTTAACAATTTTATTTGAAGGTTTATTTTAGTGAAGTGGTATTAATATAACCTGCATTAATATAACTCGCACAACTAACATTTTATATGTGTAGTTGAAGATTAGAACATATATTTTAAATATATTTATTTGAAAATAATAATAAATATAAATTCCAATGTTTTTATTTTGAATTATACACACACACAATTATATTACTTTTTAAAAATATTTTTCCATATAACCATAATATTATGATTGTTTTATTGACTTCTCAAAACAACGTGAAAATCCTTCTCAATGAAAATTTAATGGACATCACATTTAACATTGAAATTAACTTGTGACAATCAAATAGTTGCCAAATTTAACATATAAGCTAATTATTTATGTACAAAAATTACAGCGTTAACCATCACCCTTGACTATCATTATAGAATTCCTATCAACATAAAAACTTGTAAGTGACAGTCAAATAAATATCAAATTTAAAGTTTAATGTCCTAATTAATTATTTATCCATAGAAATTACAACCCCCATCACCACCCTTGATTTCTATTGTAGAACACTGTCAACATAACTACTTTCACCTACGTCTGTAGACTATCTATCTTCATAAAAACTTTTAAGTGAGTGTCAAATGAATACCAAATTTAAACTTCAATTTATATAATTTCGATTAAATAGAAATGAAATTTAATATCATAATTAATTATTTATGTATAGAAATTAGTTCCGCATAATCACTCCACCTCCAACTACCACTATAAAATCCTTGTTGACATAAAAAACTATTATATGACAACCAAATAATTTAAAATTTAAATTATCATATTACAATTAAATAAATGTTAATGTTAATATTATAATTAATTATATAATCACGTAAATTGCATTCCCTACTATCTGCCCCACAACAAAGTATCAACTTCATATGAAGGTGAAAAAGAAACGACCGACATCAATAGCTTTAACTTGCTCCACGTGGTTTACGGATATATATAGATAAAGAGATTAAAAAACAACTTTAACTCTACTCACACTTTTGGATAATTTATTAAATACCACTTGAATTTGATGGCAGAAGACATGGCAATGCAGAGCTGCTTCACAAGAAACAGAGGAGAAAATAATTCAATGAAAGCAGAGGTGTGGGATGAACTCCCAGAGGAAGTGTTGATCGCCACAATAGCCATGATGCCCACTAGAACTCAAGTGAGAATGAAGAGTGTGTGTGAAAAATGGAATAAGTTGTTTTCATCTCCCAATACGCTTCTTAAAATTTGTCCAGCTATCCCGCAAATTTCAAAATCTGCCTTTTTTATTCAACTTCGATGGTTCTCACCAACATTGTTTATGGACATGTGGATTATTGAAGAAAATGGAAAGTTTCAAAAGGTTACATTGCCTTCTGCAGATCCACAAACAATAGTCTGTATGTCATCCAATAGCATTTGTTGTTGCTGTCAACCAAATCCATACGCAGTCCCTGGTTACTTTCTTTCCTTATACAATCCCTGTGCAAGGACTTCTACACGCTTACCTTTGCCCCCTCGACTCCAAGACTTTGTTGGTGGAGAAATTTATAGTTTCACTGATACACATTTTCTTCCGATGAATTTTGACCCTTCCACAAAGCGCTGTACTTTACTGGTTGGAAAGATTCAAGGACATGGTATTATGATAGTTGAAATCTATGATTCCGAGTTTAATATTTGGAATTCAATAAATATTACTGTTGGCTCTTCAATTGTCCCCAGAGGAAAAGTTGTTTATTGGAAAGGAAGGTTTTACTGGCGAAATAAAATCTTTGGAGAATATTTAGAATTTGATGTTGAAGTGATCTGTTGGAAAAAATTCTCTGGACCCAAGTTTGAACACTTCATATATGAAGAATGGATTCATTTCTGGGAATTAACAGAAAGCAATAGTATGATATTTCTGGTAAACAAAGCTTCTGGTAAAATCTGGAGGTTGAGCGAAGACCCTGGGGGAAGAAAAGAATGGCTGAAATTAGAAAGAAGGGAGGTACCTTATAATTTCGGCAAAGTGGCAGTGAATGGAAATGGATGCACTTTGGCTGTCGATGCAGACATTTCGTTGTATGATGGAGAGGGACGTTTAGCGCAGAGGATTGAATTTAGGGATCTTGACTCTACACTATCTACGTCGAATAGGTTTATTTGCTTTGTTGGGGTAGAATGCGAATTGGGCTCAGGTTATGACTGCAACAACATATGGTGGCCTTAATAATACATTTGGAAGTTACGAGATGGTCATATCGGAATTCATTTTTATTCTTCATAGTTGTTTTATTTTATGTTTATGTTTTTTTTCAAAGTTAAGTCAGAAATACAATATTGTTGTGAATGATTCAATTTTTTTTTTTTTTAATGTTTTATTATTGTACCAAAAAGTTGGACGAATAACATATATTAAAATAAATATATTCAACAGTAATAAAAGCTCGATAATTGGTGAAGTGAGGCATTTGAAGAATGTGCGGTGCATTTAAATATTAGTTTAATAGAAAATTTAAATATTATATTGATATTGATAGGCATTTTATAATAAAAATGGTGGATTGAGTGTAATCAAGTGAATTCTTCAATTTTATGTTTAATTTTAAATTTAACATATCCTTTATTATTATAAAGGAATTTCAGTTTTAAAAATAAAAATTATTTAAGTGTTGCAATTTTTTTTAGAAGTTAATATGAAAAATATAATATATAATGATTTGTTTATTTTAGAAAGAACTTTTCAAATCTAATATATTGATATACTAAATAGATGTCATTTGTCATTAATGAGTAGAAAAATAGAAGAAAATATAATAATTTTTAAATCAATATGATATGTAAATGATTAAAAAAAAAAAATCTTAAAATTAATATAAAAATAGAAGAAAATATAATAAATTTTTTAATCAATGTGATATGTGAATGATTAAAAAATTAAAATCTTAAAATTAGTATCTTTGACATTTTTCAAATATGTATATTCAAGATATCTACACTAATAAATATTTAGTAAATTATTATTTTTTGTCTCCAAATAAAAATCACAAAATAAATTTAAAAAAATATAATATTTAACTAAATTAAAATATAAAAATATGTAAATATTAATTTTTTAAGTTGATGTCATATTTTAATTAAATAAATCATACAAATTTCAGTAAACGGGTTTTGTTTAGAGTCATATTTATATAGGGTTAGTTTCTAATTAACCACTTTAATTTTAAATATCTCTCAAAATATTAAAAAAAATGATAAACTAAAATTGTGTTATATCGAGATATATTTAACGTGTTCAAAGAAAGTTTACAATAAAATATTTTATAAAAATTGACAAGTATTGAAAATAAAATATCTTTTTTGGATTTTATAAACTTATATTTGTTTTAAACATTCTGTTGGAAAATACTGAAATAAAAATATATACAAAGACATTTAGACTTATAATAATATTTTCCTACTACATGATAAAATTAACCGAACTAAAATAAATTTAAAAGAGAAGTATATTTTCTTTCAAGAAAATGAGTTATATTCCCCATGGAGAAGCCACTTGCATAACCAATTTTTTTTTTGTTGAAATAGAAAACCTTTAGAGAAGATTTAAAAATAATATACATATGAGGAAAATAAATTATAAGAATCTAAAGAAAATGTTTCAAACAATTGATTTATTGGAAAACATTGCCACAAATCTCATTCCTTACCCACCAAAAAAATTTAGAGTAAATTTGTGATGGATTTTCCAATGGGTCTTCAGGGTTGTTAAAATAAAAATTCTTAAACTCTTTACAAATTAATCTTTTAGTGGAAAGAAAATGTCAGAACTATGATGAGTGTTTTATAATCTCCAATCATAGAAAAAGGTGGAGAACAAAAATTTCATTGGGGCAATACATTTTTGCAACTTCACCAAGGTCTTTTTAAATGCAGTCAAGTCCCATTGACTCGCTTCATTAGTCGAATTGTACAAAAAGACAAAGAACAAAAATTTAGGGTATGATAAGGTGGATGATAGTGCTCTTATTGATGCCATCCCTCAATAGTGATACCCATTCTCTTTATAGGTGTCATTAATAAACCAAAATAAATGGATACAAAATGGCATTCTTAGAACTACCTCACGCAAAGACATTTATTGGCTTATTAGCCATGTGGCATAATTAATCTAACAAGCAAGCCAAGTGGATGTATGGTTCACAAATTAATTTGTATAATTTAATCATTACCAAAAGAATATAATACTTAGCATTTGTTCTTAATAATAGTTGATGGAAATGAAGCATGAGACTTTTAATTTAATTTTACATGGACCCTTAATCGTCACACAAATTTAATGTAGAGACCACCATCAAAATTTAATACCATGTACAACTTTAATAGGAAACAGTGTCCTAATATTTCGCCGTTCTTTTAGATATCTTATTTTTGTCACCCTTTGGCATGTATCTTAGCTACACAAATTTTGTCTTTTGCTAAGTGACCCAATGCTAAAATTTGCATGGTGTTTAGAAGTTTCTAGGTTTCAATGTAAAGGGATATGGAGCAAATCTCAAAGATTACAACCAAAAAATAAAAAGAGAGTTTTAAAAGTGCCATTAGAATATTTAAAATGAAGTATCATGGAAAGATGATTTTTTTTTAAAGAAATAAGAATAATATAATCAAAGTGATGACATATATATAGTCCATATAATAATAGTAAAATATTTTTTAAAAGAGATTTATAATTATTATTTATCAATCATATCATATCTTTACAAACATAAGTTTTAAATTCTTTATTTAAATTTTTAAGAAAAATTAAAGACCAAAAAAAGATTAAACTATAATATCATTTAGTTTTTGATGTCTCCTCGTTAAAAATGACTTTTTATAATTTTGATGAGAAACTCTATTGAATGAATACCATCATAAATTTTTCCTATAGGGTTTAAGGATATCCATCAAATTAAAAACAATGACATTTAATAAATGTTTAATTTTTTTAAAAAATAATCTATTTATTAATATACTTTTAACTATAAAAATTATATATTTTGGAATAATTATTTTACTTCTATTATTAATAATAAAATTAAATATAATAATTTATATTTTTTTGTTATGAAGAATTAGTAAATTCTATAAATTCTATGAAATTGTAGACAATGATTTATTATATTTGAAAACTGCATATTCATGGATTTTAATATTGAAGTTTAATGTTTTTCAATTTTATCGATGTATCTTTATAGATTTTTATATAAAAGTTTAATATTTTTCAATTCTATCGGGTTTAGGGAAGGTAATTGTTTTAGAGGTATTTTTATTGGGGTTTTAACTTCATAGATCCATTTCATGATACTGGGGATTTGTATTTTGGTGCATTTAGATTTTTTAGAGAGGTGATATAAGAAAATGTCAATTTTATAAATGCAAACATTTGATAGATAATGACAACCATATCATGTTGTTGTTAATAATTATTTTGGAATCTGTAATATACGATTGTGCTTACCAATTTATGATCCTTTGGTAACAAAAAATTGGTATTTCAATTATGCAACTTAAAATAAAAAATATTTATAAATTAATAAATAACAAATATAAATATTTAAAAAAAAAATGAAAGTACTTTATCACTATAATAAATAAAATATAAACTAATTTTATCTAACTTATGACTTTTCTTGCATCATGAGGGCAATTGGTAATACCTATCAAGATTGACCCTTTGTCCCCAATATGAAATAAATGTAGTAGGCCATATATAATACCATTAAAGGACATAAAATGATATAATTATTTTCAATATATATAGTTCATTACATCAAGAGCGTACATAAATAAAAATATATTGAGGTATCTTAATTAGATACCATATTATGGACCTCAATCACATTTCATTATGAGTAAAATAATTTATATGGTGCTTTATTTTTATATGAAATTAAAATAAAATATTAATTTAAATAATATAACAAATAATATATGTTATTAAAAATATAAAGTTTAAATTTTAAAAGAATAACAATATAATATAATATTAAATGAATAAATATATTTTTCATATTATTTATATATATAATTATAATATTTAAATTTAAAGTGAGTGATATAGAATTTATTTTTACAATTATACTTTTAAAAATTGAAATATTAAAATAAAGAGGTTCTCAAGAGAAGATAAATTTTTAAAAAATAGGATGGTATTTAAGATACTATCAATACATATTATTAATATGTTTAAAAATTCACCAAAAAAATAAATATTTAAAATAATTTTTAATTAAAATATCATAATAATTTTATAACACATAAACTTTATTAAAATTTTAATTATCATATCATAAAAATTAAATTTTAGAATGTGTTATAGAATTCTACAACTTAACTAATATTAAGAATAATATTATAGAAATATACAACATAAAAAGATTTGAACCATACATTTCTCTAATTAAATATATTATAAGGAAAGGTAGGTATATATATATATATATATATATATATATATATATATATATATATATATATATAATAATATGAAAATATTGAAAAATAATATTATTTTATAAAAATTAAAATTGTAGAATTTTACTTTTAATATAAATATAATGTGTTATAAAAATCATACAACATAAATAATGTTATCAATAGAAATATAAAAATAAAGAAATAGAAATAATTTGCAAACTATAATTTTTTTTTTATATAAATAAAGACATAAATGTTAAATGTATATATGGGTGTGAGATAAAATGATATTGAAGACAAGAATTAAATTTTTTATGTAAAAATAATTGTTGGAAATGTGAATGATGATATGGTATTATAAATTATAGTATTTATATACTTTGAATAAAAAATTACATAGAGAATATAACTTTTATCTTGTCATGTCTCAATAGCAATAATTTACTAATTTACATGTGGTCAAAGAATAATAGAAGAGTCATGCCTAATTTATAGATGATTAGAATATTTAACTAATAATATGGTCCTAGAGGTTATTATACACCCCCAACATGGTGGTGATGCCAATTTTCAACCTAGATGCCCTGAAGGTAGATATTTTTAGTTACAACTTGCATGTTGACACCATAATTGTTACAAAAATGTGTATCCACATAGATTCACAAGTTGTGGTGGTTGGAGCATATATAATTTGCATGTCTTAAGGTGTTGTAAAGAATGGATTTAGAAGAAAAGATCCTAAAATTTGAAATGTCTATTGGATGTAAAGACACTCTATCTTAAGTACATAAAATATGTATTTAAAGACTAATAACTTATTGCTCTGCCACAAATTCATCTATTATTTTTGATCTAAGGGATTCAGGTTGAAAGTAGAGGTATTACACATTCAGGTGATGGTTCATTCAGTTTGTGTAGATGACTTATAGTTTTTGTTTTAAGTGTGTCTAAATTTTGCCTAAAAGCTAAAATTTTACTATAGGGTAAGTGCACAAACTTGTGGAATAAAAAGTGGCTTATCTGTGGAAATGATTTTTTTGAAATTTCATAAGTATGAACTTATGTAGATAATTTGAGATATCTACACTTCAAATTTTAAGATGGTGTAAGAATATTAAATGTAGCATTTCAAGTCTAGTTTTCAAAACACTATTTAAAAAAAAAAAATGTTAAATATAACTAGGTCAAACATCTAAAATTTAAATAGGAATTCCTATTTTTTATTACGAAAACAAAGTAGATAGATGGTTGTGTTGTGCACCATTTTTTGAGCATCATTTAATATTCTTTAAAACCCTTTGGGGGAAATTTAGATAAGATCTTGTAGTTTATGACCTATATTTTTTTTATAGTTTTTTAATGAATACTTTTTCATGAATTTTAAAAGTAAATAAATCCTAAAAACTAAGAAAAAATGAATAGCCATTCATGTGGCATGCCTAACTACATCTCTCTCTCTCTCTCTCTCTCTCTATATATATATATATATATATATATATATATATATATATATATATATATATATATATATATATATATATTACACATTCACGTGATGGTTCATTCAGTTTGTGTAGATGACTTATAGTTTTTGTTTTAAGTGTGTCTGAAGTTTGCCTAAAAACTAAAATTTTACTGTAGGGTAAGTGCAAAAAGTTGTGGAATAGAAAGTGGCTTATTTGTGGAAATGATTTTTTTGAAATTTCATAAGTATGAACTTATGTAGATAATTTGAGATATCTACACTTCGAATTTTAAGATGGTGTAAGAATACTAAATGTAGCATTTCGAGTCTAGTTTTCAAAACACTATTTAAAAAAAAAAAAAAAATGTTAAATATAACTAGGTCAAACATCTAAAATTTAAATAGAAACTCCTATTTTTTTAAGAAAACAAAGTAGATAGATGGTTGTGTTGCGCACCATTTTTTGAGCATCATTTAATATTGTTTGAAACCCTTTGGGAGAAATTTAGATAAGATCTTGTAGTTTATGACCTATATTTTTTTATAGTTTTTTAATGAATACTTTTTCATGAATTTTAAAAGTAAAGAAATCCTAAAAACTAAGAAAAACATGAATAGCCATTCATGTGGCATGCCTCTCTCTCTCTCTCTCTCTCTCTCTCTCTCTCTCTCTCTCTCTCTCTCTCTCTCTCTCTCTCTCTCTCTACACACACACACACACACACACATGTATATATGTGCGTGTGTGTGGAAGTAGGCCTAGTTTGTGACCATATAACCTATTTTTCAATTGGATCAGTGAAAGTCAAATTAAATGAACATATATAAGTACGCATGTTTGTGGTATGTAGTGGCCTAAAAAAGGTATAGTTAGAAATCAACATAGTTTGAAACCTTAAATTAGTCCAAAAATTATAAAAATTAAATTTTTGGAAAGAGGAGAGCATGATCGTGGTGATGGTATTATGTTTTTGAATTTTCACATTGAATTTTGTAGTGTATTTTGTGATTAAAGTTGATTTTTTTAAAAATCATAACTCTCAGACTTGTTGAAGATTGATAGGTCCAAGCCATTCTCGAGCCAAAAGGCACATGATTTGAATTCAAATTCAAATAGTACAATCACATTATTAATCATGTTAATAACATGACCACGTTACTTAATAATGTGATCGTATTAATAACATGATTGCATTATATATTCATAACACCCAAAAATCTAAATTTACTCTTTACCTCAAATTTTATATATGATCTTATATGTTCTTGAGCTCCCTAATATTGGTGTTGTTTCATGTGATATAAGAAAGGTCCCTATCCTTGTATAGTGATTTAAGGTGTTGTGGTATCACATTAGATTTCAAAAATATTATAGACATTTTAATATGTTGACTTGACTACTTATAATTACTGGGTTTTAAGGTGTAACTCATTATACATTTTACGATATAACTTATTTTATCATGAGATCTCATAAAATGTATTTTTTAAACCTATGGCCAAAATTTAGGCTTTAGAACTTACCAATCTATCTATGCATATAAAGTAAATTGGGGCTATTTTGAGCCCCTTCAATCTAATTTCATGAATATATAATGTGATTTGGGATTTTATCAACTCCAATTTAATTAGCTTGATTGAAGAAAAGAAACATAATTTATTTATATGCAAGTTATACATATATAAAATGTGGTTTTGAGATCAATAAACTTGAAGTCATCAACGAATGAATGTAAATGTTGAGAAGTTCAATTATGGATGTAATTAGGGTCAAAATGAGCCACATGAACATAATTTAAATTGTATATTTAATGTAATTTGGAGTGAAATTAACCCTAATGTCATGTCATTTATAATGAACCAAAGAGTTGATTCATTTAATCCAAGATGAATTTGAGGCCAATTTGAACCCTTTCAAGAATAAGATATGATTTGGGGCAAAATTGAGTTTTATTCTATCATGAATTGATCTAATTAATCAAATTATGCAATTAAGCACCTGATTTGGGTAAAATTGAGCCCCTAAACCAAATTTATGGTTCAATCAATTGTATAACATGTATGCAATATATATGGCTTAATTAAACGTACTTTTATTAAAAAATAAAACATGAAGGTAATTGTTATAAATAGGTGAACAATCAACTCAAATTTTCTTCAATTACCTTAGTGATTGGACCTTATATCTGATATCTTAAACCCTAAACCTTGTACCATTTAACTTAAGCCCTAAATGTTATACCATTTACCTTAAACCCTAATCTATAACCCTAAACCCCAAACCTTTTAAATTGTAAACCCTAAACTAATAAATTTAGCCCCAAGTAACATCTTTTATATATAAAATAAGAATTAAGTTCACAGGGATGAACATGGTCAAAATCGCATCAGTCATTACTATAACTAACTTAATTGGCTCAATCTATGATGATGTGGGGGCTAATTAAATCCAAAATCACATTCTTTACTCATAAATCTAGGTTCAAAGAGTGTAAATTATCCCTAATAACCATCATAATTATACCTTATATACCCTAAAACCTATAACTTAAGCCATAATCTCTAAAGTTCTTAATTCTTAAAATCTAAAGCATAAATATAAACTATTTAAACCTTGAAATAATCATTTTATCCTAAATTAACATCATTTATACTAAAATTTAAGCTCACAGGGCTCAGTTTGGTCTAAATCACATGACGAATTACCCTAATTAAATAATTCACTCAATCTACATAATGACACAAGGTATAATGACAACCCAAAAACACATTCTATAGTCATAAATAGGACAAAGTGATTCAAATTATCCTCAATTATCTTTACGATTGACCTTATGTACCCTAAACTATATATACATTAAAACCTAAGACCTAAGAGCTAAACCTTAAACACTATACTCTAAATTGTAAACCATAAATTTTCCCTATTTACCAATCAAATTAGTCCCAATTAACATCATTTGTATTAAGAATTAGGTTTATATGGCATAGAGCAATTATAAATTATATATATGTCCTTAAACATAAACCCTATGCCCTATTCCCTAATCTCTAAAACATAAATTATAAGCCCTATGCCCTAATGCCCACTACATACCACAAATATACATGCCTAATGATATAACTAACTTTATCATGAGATGTCATAAAATTATTTTTTTAAACTTATAGCCAAAACTTAGCCTTTGGAGTACCAATTTAGTTGTGCATCTAAAGTAAATTAGGGATATTTGAAGCCCCATAAACCTAATTTCATGACTATAAAATGTGATTTGGGGGTTGACCAAATCCAATTTCATTACCTCAATTGAATCAAAGAAACACTATTTACTTATATGCAAATTCCACATGTATAGAATGTGGTTTTGAACTCAATAAACTTGAAGTCACCAACTAATAAATGTAAATGTTGATTAGTTAAATTATGGAGGCAATCAGGGTCAAAATGAAACTGTTACAATTCCACTGTTTCATTATATATTATTCCTTTATGACATTGACATTATGTTGTTAAACTGGTTATTAGTTGTTATTTTAGATGGATTATGTATGGTACTGGTTACAACAATGTTGAGCTACGTACCTAATTTTGTGATTAATTATTTTATGGACTTGTTACTGATGTTGATGATATTATAAATCTATATTAATTATGTTAGGTCATTTAATGATCCAAAGTTATTTTATTTTTTTAGATTAATATTTAGTTAGTATAGTTTCTATTTAATTTACTTTTATGCTTTGTTTAAATTAATTGTTGGTTCATGGGAATGTTAGTTTTAACCTATAACCATCCGTGAAAAGCCTATAAATCTTTTCACTTGCTTTGTAAATATCAATTTTGAGAAATAATAAAATATAATTTTTTGTGTGTGAAAAGGATTTTATCATTATGTAATTTTCATAATTACTTCCCATTCTTGGATCCTTCAGTGGTATCAAAGCATGATGAATATGAGAAGTTTGCATGGATGATACATGGTATGCCTTCTATTAATTTTGTGTCTAGCCTTTCCATACTTTGCCTAATATTTAAATTTTTGAATTTTTTTAAAAATATTTCTAATTTTTCAAATAGTTTCACATTATTTTTTTCTAAAGTCTGACAAATAGCTTGTGTCTCCTTTTTTGTACGACATTTCTCCCTGAATTGATCTCCATAGCTCCTAAACTCCATTTTTTAGCATTGAAGATTGGATTTTAGACCCCCAACTGGCTTTTCAAACCCTAAATTTGATAAAATGTGATTTGTACAAATTCTTGCATTCTAAAAACCTCTATGAATGAGAAGTATTCCCACCATTTTTTGGGTTCAATTTGCTTAGTTTTTAATCTAAAAATCAGTGTTTAAATGCTAAAAATAACTATCAAATGCATATGAGATGAAACTAGACTAATGTTTTTGAGTACTACAGCGTATTTTGGTACTTGTATGGTTCTTCCAATGCCTAGGTTCCTCAAACAATTCATTTACTTGATCAAATTCTTCAAAAATAGTCTTTAATAGTTTTTTTTTAAAGTGTATGACCTTGTACAGATTTATACGACCCAAGAGAAAGGAATATGAGTTTTAAGAAGTTGCAAATTAGGCATGGCATCTCTGGGACATGGAAGCTTAAGGGAAATTAAAAATTTGATTTTTTTGTAAAGTTTTTACATAGTATTTGTAAAATATTATGTTTTTGGTGGTTCCTAAGGAAGCAAAGGCCAAAATTACAAAAAATACCAAGTTTTTCATTCATAGATGAATTATTTCCATGCCCATGTAAATTTTTTTATTACACACATAAAAAATTAGGGTCATATATATATTTTTGTGTTCAAGACTTGTAAATGCTCTCAGAGCAAGTTGATGGGCTACTTTTGTGAAATGGTTTGAAAGGGAAAGGTCAAGGGTTCCAATCTTCCTTTTGGAAAAATATTTTTAAATTTTAAGAATCTTTCAAAGGAATATTCTTTTTGTACTTGGAGATATAAGGTTGTAAGCCACGTATATTTGTGATACTTATTGTGAATTTCCTTGTTGAGTCACAATTTTTGTGCAAAGGTGGTCATGTGACTAGGTGATCTTCATGGTTTGAAACATTTTAGATGTATTGGAATGATAAAAATTCTATTTTGGAGATTCTTTGTATGATTTTTACACACAAATGTATTATAAATAATTTATCAAGGTGTATTTTTGGTTGAAACCAACACCTTCAAAATGCAAGTTTTTTCCTATTTCATTATGCTTGTATTCTCGAAGAACATATAATTCATCATAAGTCCCAAGATAATTTGTAAAATAGAATCTATTTCAAAGGTAAAGGCAAAACCTTGATAGCATTCCTTACTTTTCTGCATCATGGCTAAAATTGTGAGCCTCATTTTTGACATGGGACAACTAACTGCTAAGAATTATAAAGAAAGGTCAATGAACATGGAAAACACATTAATCTTTAATGACCTGTGGGAAGTTGTTGAAAAATAACTAACATTACCCACTAAAGCCATAAAACTTGTAGAATTTCACAAAAAAGGATAGATGAGCTCTTGCATTGTTAAAATCCACTTGAAGTGCACAAGTCATAATTCACATTGAAGTTATAAAAAATGAAGCATGGAAAGATTTAAAAGACTTGTATGATAAACAGCTTGCTTACAAGAAAATTGATCTCCTCATGCAATTTCTCAACACTAAACTCTTTGACGATGAAGATGTTTCAAAATATGTGTCATGCATTAAAAATTTGAAACATGAATATGACACTACTAGTGGGAAAATTGATGATGAAATGCTGATTTCTATTGTTTTGAATGGCCTTAGTTCTAGCTATAGAAAATTTCTCAAGATGTTATATCTTGGTGATAAGCTTGAAAAATGTACCTTCAATTCCATTTATGAATTTCTCACTCAACATGAGTGACAATTTGTAAAAAGGAAAGATAAACCTATTGAGGAGGCATACTATTTCAAAATAGGAAATCCATTGTATGAGCCCAACAAAGAGAAATAGAGACACTCTCAGAGTCACACTTCTAGGGATAAGCATCATTCTAGTTCTTTGAGACATAAACATAATTCTAGACATAGGGATCATTCAGGCTCTCATAAACATAGAAATCATTCTAGTTCTCCAAAGCATGAGCACAAAAAAATCACCACAAACATTCACATGGGCACAAGGATAAGCACATACATTATTTTTCATGTGGCTATTCTTCTTCTAATTCTAGTGGACATGAGAAAATATGTTACAATTGTAGTGTCATAGGACATCTCTCTCTAGAGTTCCCCTATAAAAGGAGGTCCTCTCAACATCACCAGAAGATAGAAGCAAATTTTGATAATCACTCCAATCACTTTGGTCATTCTTCTATTTCCTCTTCTAGCTATTCTCCAACATATTCTTATAATGGATGGGATGACTATGAAGTTTTTTTCTACACAAATAATGAATATATATTTTGAGATAATGACACACCGATCTTGTACTAGCTACTAGGCTCAAGATTGGAATTTGATGTAGTAGTATTTTTTAGCTTGTGTACTTTGCTTTCATAAATGTAGTGTTTCTATGATATTTGATATGGATCATTTCAATGATTTGTACTTTGTTTATTTGTTACATAGCTTCTCACTTCTCACCTACTAAGGGGAGAAGATATTTCATATTGGTTTTTTGATCAGTCATCAGTGATGTGTTATATGAGTCAGCATTATGTTTCTATCATTGTTAGTGCTGAGCAAAGGTCTATGGGAGATGTTGGCAATTGTTGGGCATCAGTTTGAGATGTGTCATACATAGTAAAAAGGGTAGCCACTTATTGGATGGATTATGTGTGAGGATTGATGGAGTTGGATAGTGCATGATCATGTTCTACTATAGTGTGTGGATGATCAAGGTGTGGATTAGTGTAGGATGCATAGTATACTAGTTGTAGTTGTGGCAGAGTCTACTTGGACGACTCATAATTATTTACTCTAGTCTTTCTATACCCCTTTGGATCAAGGGGGAGTTTTTTGGGTCATTTAATGATCAAAAGTTAGTTTATTTTGTTAGATTAATATTTAGTTAGTATAGTTTGTATTTAATTTACTTTTATGATTTGTTTTAAATAAATTGTTGGTTCACGAGAAAGTTTTTTTTAACCCCTAACCACCTGTGAAAAGATAATAAAGCTTTTCACATGCTTTGTAAATATCAATTTTGAGAAGTAATACAATATAGTTTTTGGTATGTGAAAAATATTTTATTATTATATAATTTTCATAATTACTTCCTATTCTTGGAGCCTTTAGATTATTGATTATTGACATGATGCGATTGATGTCATATTTGGTGGGTTTGCATGTTTTATCTATGAGTTAGGTAGATGTTGAAGGTTTTACTCCCAGAATTGAGTGAATTCTAAACACGTTGACATGTCTAAAAAGTATACTTATTGATTTTGTGTTATCCTTCAGACATCTTGATTAGTCATTATACTTATCAGCTATGGTCCTTATACTAGTTATTTATACTATAATTTATTTGAGGTTGTTATTCATGATTATTTACTATTATATTTTATTATGTGTTTTTTTTCCATGTGCATAGATCCATTTTATTTTCTCTCTTATGCAGGTTTTTGAGTCTTTTATTCATCCCTTAATCGATCCTATTAATCTACATAAATAACTACCTATACCTACTTGGACCAAACACCTTGAAACCCTTGACACCCCCTTTGGGAACCCTTGCCACCCTATTTCCTTGTTATACTCATTTGACATGACTAAAACTAAGACTAAGATGGTGTATTTTATTTTAATGACTTGACTTTGGCATTAAACTTGGTTTGATTCATTAATTTCAAAATGTTATTATGTCAAATTAAGTTGAAGATGTATTAGGAAATGTATTAAACCCATTTAATGAGGTAGGTGACATAATCAGTGGGGGATATAATGTTAATACCTAAGGCTTATGGTCAAACATGGGGGTTAATCTTTAATCTTATTTTTTATTAGTCGATAGACTAGTTAACCACCAAGTCTTCCAGACTAGCCATTAATGGTGAGGATGGTGGGGTATTACCTTGGGATACAAGGATGTTTCTCTCTTCTTTCAATTAAATGCATAATTGAATTGGGTATGGGGAAGGTGGATGAAAAGGATGGGAGTTTGATGACATACAAAAGAATTAGGAAGATGGAAAGTTTGGAGAGAAAATAGGGGAAAAGCTTGACTGGTTTTAATG
The DNA here is from genome assembly GCA_037957365.1 of Torreya grandis. Classification (NCBI taxonomy): domain Eukaryota; kingdom Viridiplantae; phylum Streptophyta; class Pinopsida; order Cupressales; family Taxaceae; genus Torreya; species Torreya grandis. Next base: position 4,264,911 of record JARHVA010000617.1, on the reverse strand, counting down.
GTGGACATGCATATTAGAAAACACACACAATAGTGCATGCAAGAAGTTAGAGGTTTTTATCTTTTAGCTTCTTGTTTTTTTTTTTTGTATTTTCAAGTAATTCTTTTGGTTTTTTGGCTTCATTTTTTCATGGACTATGATTAAATGGAAATAATGCTAAGAGGATGCTTATGTAGTCAAAAGTATTAGGACTTTTGGGCGCATATGTAGACCCTATATAACAATATATAGATATATAATTGCATGTAAATTTGTAATGGATACATATCAGATATGTGAATAATTGGTTTGAATCTTTTGGTTTGTGACTTGACTCTACATGCATTGTGTTCATTGGCTTACTTATTTTATAACTGGATATAGAGTTATGTGTTTCAATGCATGTGGATTTTATGTTGAATCTAGATGTATACTTGCACAACTTTAAATAGGTTAAGATAATTAACTTGTACACTAGGTGGCATATGCATGATATGCTTGAATAATGATTTGTTAATATTGACTATGTTTTACAAAATGAAGGTGATTGGTCTTATAGTTGAATGTGATGTTTTAAAGGTGAATGCATTAGATGAATATGGGTTACTATGTTTTTGTAAGATGGTAACTATGTGTTTCGCTTTTTAAGAAACTATATTGATTAACAAAGGGTAACTTCAATGTTGAATGGACTTATGTTTTTTGTTGAAAGTGTTTATGTTCACTGTGTATTTGACAACATTTATATTTTTGTATAACTATGACTCAACTATGCGAATGGGTTGCTTTGTTACAGTGATGTTGTAATCTTGAAATTATTAGGATCACCTTAGCTTTATTATGTTTTGATAACCTTGTTCATTTATTTTATTAGAAGCTAAAGAATATATCTAGTCTTGATTGTTATTATCATGGTAATTGATTATATTGTTACGTGCCATGTTTTTAATGTGCTATGTTTATGTCATAATCATGCTAGGATTTTATATATGCATGCATGTATTGATTAGGGTTATTAAAAATTTGGAACCTTGGTCATTTGACTACGTTTTATGTTATATCGACCATTAATCTTAGACTATGTTTTATTGTATGATAGATACAAAATTTTGAACTTGGTGTTTCATTTGGATAAAGATATAAAAACATTATGGTCTTTTCCTTTTTATAATCATTTTTTGAACTAGACTGTGCTATTCTTATTCAATTGAGTTGTTTATGTCATGGGTCGACTACATTATTATTTCTTTTAAGTGTTGAACTGTGTGTGTGTGTGTGTGTGTGTGTGTGTGTGTGTGTGTGTGTGTGTGTGTGTGTGTGTGTGTGTGTGACTCAAAGATTTATTTATGAGATTGTGCTATCTTATTATGTCTGGATTATTCAATGGAATTTACTTGCTTTGTTGTGGTTTTGGGTCTCGATCTTGGTATGCCATTCAATTGGATTATGATTATTGTTGTGTTCGATATTGATTATTATTGTTCAATTATTATTAAGCCCATTACCTTGTTTCATTTTATGTTTATGATGTCTTCTTATCAACTCTATTAACCTTTGCAACAAAGCTGCAAGATATACTTGTGATGTGTGTGTGTGTATTCATAGAGTTATCTTGTGTTATGACCATTGGGTCTTTAATAGTTTAAATATATTATTATTGGTGTTATTATTTATATTATGACTTAGTAAATTTAAGTTTGGAATTAATTGGGTCATGTATTAAAAATTAATCCTGTTACCCTTGGAGGCATGTCTATTTGATTTTTTATTGTGTTAAATAAATAATTGTATGTTATTATTTAATTAGGTTTTACTTGAATGTTTTTGGTTACTAGTTGGAATGTGTGGATTATCATTCCTAAACTAGACCTAAATATTACAAAGTATATATATATTAAGAATTCAGATGATAAAGGCTAGCCATAGTTAGATGGGGATCCAAGTTGGATAATTTTAAAGGATATATAATGGATTAGAGTTAATCCATTATATATCATTCAACAGAAAATATTAACCTTCTCCATTCCCAATCTATACTTTAGATGGATTAATTATTATTCTCTCACCTTAGAATGATATGGTTATGTTTATGTATTTTTTTAATTTTGATATGTCTCTTTGTTAGGAAATTGACTTGTTTAGAACTCATCTCATGTTCTAGATTATAACAACCACAATCTTGTTGATGGTTGGGGTGGTAAGGGCCACCGATGGTTGGACTCATAGGGATGGTTGGGCAGTGTTGTCCTGATAAGTTCATCCATGTTCAGCTCCATGCTTTGAAGACTTTTCACATGCATATGGAAGATGGTAACAAATTAATTATCGATTTGATTAATTATTAATATATCACATAGTATTGACTATAGCTATTAGCTTTGATATTAATTAATATATTGATCTTGATGGCTACTTACTAGTGTTATGAAAGGATTATTGAATCAAAAGGGGAATTGAATATTGTATAAGGTAAATTGATTGTTGGTTGAAGACGTTATGTATCAGGTACACTATATTTTATAATTATTGAGTTAATGCTACTTTGATTTGATATTCTTTATAATCATATCAAAGATGTATTTAGTTGGGTATACAATTAGTCCTTATATACATGTTCATTGCCATATTAATTCTACATTGGTCTAACAACCTTTTATTATGTTGATTATATCTATGTTTGATTTATCTTTGATTATACACCATTAAAAAAGTTCATTGTATTATTAATTTTTGATGCCAACAGAATTAATCTATACATACTTAATTGGGATTTACTTAGATGTTTTTCATTAGTTTTTAATTCAAAAAATCTATTCGAATTAGAATGAATAGCTTATATAAGGGAATAAAATATAAGTTACGATGTTAGCTCAAATTTACTAAGTTAATATTTAATATATCTTATCAGCTTATGGATATAAATACATAGATGTATATGGATCTCTTAATCATTTCAACAATATATAAACTTGATAGCTAGTTCATAAGAATGAAAATTGAACTCCCTCCTTCTAAACATGCATTTTAGACATACTGGGTTACGTGTAAGGTATGTATTCTACATACGTTTAAAATATATTATCTCTTAAGTCATGTATGTCACATTTGTGCAATCTATAATTTAATAAGTTAACTCTCACATTGTTTAATAATGAAATCATAGTTAGCTCAATCTTATGATTTTAGAATAAGCATGTATAATGTTTTGCATAGATTATTCATTTGGTTAAGTAAAGGAACTTAGAGGAAACTATAATCATACCTTACGAAGATGAAAACCAAGTTATTATATCACTTTATTCTACTTAATGAAACTTAGTTAAATAACTAATACTTGTGATTGCTATTTTACTTCACATTGAGCCATATGTAATTCACTTTCCCTTTCATTAACTAAGCTTACTTACCTCGCTACCTTGGCTTTCCAAATGAGAAATTTTAAAAATTTGCTTAAGTGAAACATTTTATTTGGGTTCAACTCATCTTGAAACTCATATGAACTTCATTTCTTGATGATATTGATTTTCATGCTTGAACATTATTGTTGAACACTTGTTACTTTCTTTTTGGATTACAAATGTTTTTTGAATACAATGATATATTAGGCATGTGATTAGGGAATATTGTATTAAAGGAAATGAATTCTTTTTAATTAATTCCCTGATTTGGCTTTGCTTTTTACATAAATTACTTCTCTTGAAAACAAATAGATTGTCCATATTTATTTGATTGAATGCCTTAAAATATTTAATATTTCATTGGATATGCTAATTTATAAGGTTAGATGTCTTATTAATTAACTTGTTATATAATTATAATGTTGAATTATAAATATATCATTGATTGTTGTCCTAGAATGAACATCCATGATTGGTAAACAAATGGTTTATGAATCATATGATTATTACGATGAAATTAAAGGTTGTAAGGCATTATGAATCGGTTGGTATCACTAGATAACCTTGTATTTAAATATATTTCATCTTATGATTTAACATATTTTGCTACATGAATGATTTAAAATTTGCAAGTACTGAACTATTTTTGGTTGTTGATTATGTTGTTTGTTTGAAATATGAAACATGTATTTTAATATGAATCTATGATTAACCTAAATGATAACTTAGGGAAATAACATTATCCTTCCTAATTAAACTAATCATTTAACTTAACCATCCTTAAGTGGGACTAAAACCTACTGAGTAGAGTGAGGTATTTACCTAGGCTTAAAGACTTAAAGATGTTCCTATGTGAAAGTATGAGTGCCACATATGACACTTGGGTCTTATCGGTGTATGCATACACAATTACACCTTAAACCCCATAATATTTATAATATATAACATGCTTCCCCATAAACCTTTTGTATGCATTTACCTCTAGCTAATTGCCTCAATTCACCTCCTTTAGTTCTAGTTGCACATATGTCAGTGTGCTAAATGTTTATCATTATGTTAGAAATAAAAGTAAGTGGACCTAACATTTGTCTAAAATATACTCTGATATAAGATTCCAAGTTTTTTTGAGGGGTTCTTTCATCTAGTATTAGAGAATTCTACTCTAGGAAACTTTGGGAATTAGTATTTTTCCTTAAAGATTACAATATTCTAAGTTGTCACTTGTTATTTCTCAAGATGGTTAGAAAGCGATCAAGTAGAGGCAAGATCTATGAGAATATTTTGAATGCCAATCTAGCTAGGGGTAGAATTAGAAGATGAAAATGGGGTCATTGTGGCTATATACCCATTCATAACCAATAAGAGCTACCCATGAATAATGCAGATAATAATATAGAGGTACCCAATGCCAAAGCAGTTGGTAGGATTCTAATTGATAAACATGAGGAGATCCTCAATGGAATATTGATATCCCTTAACATCTTGCAAAGAAAAATTGATAACCAAGGAAAAAATATTGAACAATATTTAAGGGATATCTCAAGAAGAAGTACTCAGGTTGGAAATGGGACAAGTGGAAGGACCTATAATTCAAGAAGTGCCTTTGACCACTGTTGACCTAATCATCAAAGAGATGAAGAAGCTTCCACTGCCTACCTTTTTATGTGAACAATGAAGTGATGCAACTGATTATTGGTTAATGTACTTGTAAAAATACTTTAATTTGCATAATATGCCTTCTAATGTGAAAGCTAGAGTGGCAACCTATCAGCTAGTAGGACCTGCAACTTTATGGTGGAACCATCTTTGTGCTATTAAGGGATATCAACCCTTGAACCTATCCTAATCTATTTTTGAGACTCAATTTCATGAGAGGTAATTTAATGAAAACTATAAGGAGTATAAAATTATTGACTATTAGCTCTTAAATCAAGAAAACATGTCTCTTGCTAAGTATGAAAACAAGTTTATGAATTTACTGCATTATGTGAACTATATGGATGATGAAGAAATCAAGATTATTAAGTTCAAACTTGGACTTAAGGAAATTTTGATTCATGATGTTAACATGACAAATTTAAGAACTTTGGTTGCAAAAATTGAATCAGCCTAAAAGGATGAGGAAAAAGAAAAGCCTCACCAAAAGGCAAGACAATAATTCAAGTCAAATAGGTAGTTATCTAAAGCAAAGAATCTTTCTCCCATAAACAAGAAATTTAGAAAATATAATCATAACTGTATATTTTCATGAGGTAATAAAATTTTTAGCATGTTTTCTAATCAAAATAAGAATTTCAAGTCCCATGGATCTTCCAAATCTAGTTCTCACAAGAAGGAACAACATCAAAATAAGCAACGTGGACCTACCACATGTGCTAAAACTGTTATAGTACCATCTTCTAGACCAATTATTTAATGGGAATGTGGAAATAACCACTATAAAAAGGACTATCCTAAACTAAAATTAGGCCAAATAATGAATCATAAAGTATACGATACTATTGATAATCACAATGCTGACTTGAAGGCCACTCCAATTAAAACTTGAGGTGTAATTAATGGTTTTCCTTTGACTATCTTGATTGATTATGGTAAAATAAATTGTTTTGTTTCTCCTTTTACAATCAAACAATGTAATATCAACCCCATCTTGGTAAGAGAAGGTTAGAAAGTTGAATTCAATATCGGCAATAAAGTGCCTATTCTAGAATTCTTAAAACAAGCAAGATTAGATATTGGTATTTTTAAGACCAAGGTGAACCTATTTCTCACACCTTTACAATCTTAAGATATCATAATTGGGATGGATTTGTTACATGAACATCAAACCATACTTGATTTTATGGGTAAAAGAGTGTGATGCACCAATAACCTTAGCTAAATTATAGAATTACAAGGCATGAAAGGGTCTATGAGACATAATTTTTTTAAAAGTTTATAGTTGAAAAGAGCTGTTAGGAAGGGCTGAAAGATTTATGTAGTTTGACTATAGGTAATATCCAATTAAAAAGAAATTTTACATGCAAATTTTTCTATTTTAATGGAGTTCATGGATGTTTTTCCTAAAAAGTTGCCCGGTTTACCACCTAAGAAAGAATTTAACTTCTCTATTAACATCATACCTAGTTCTGCCCCTAGTTCTAAAGTACCTTAACACATGAATGTGGCTGATCTATAAGAGTTAAAAGTTTGTCTGTAAAAAATTTTTGATAGTGGAAGCATCCAACTAAGTGTGTCTCTTTGGGGTGCTGTAGTAGTCTTTGTGAAGAATAAGGATGGTATACTAAGAATTTGCATTGATTACCGCATGTTAAATAAGGTACCAATCAAAAACCATTATCTTTTACCTCAAATTGATGGCTTATTTGACCAAATTAAGGATGCTGTAGATTTTTCTAAGATTAACTTGAGATCTGGTTACCATCAACTATGAATCAAGGAAGATGGCATACATAAAACTACCTTTAGAACTCATTATGAACATATGAGTTCAAAATTATTACTTTCATCTTAACCAATGCACCTAAGACTTTCATGAATCTTATGAACAACATATTTAGAAACATTTTGGATAAGTTTGTGCTAGTTTTCCTAGATGACATTTTTATATATTTAAATAAATGAGGTTGAGCATGATCAACACCTTCATCTAATCTTGAAAATACTAAGACAACATAATATTTATGGAAAATTATCCAAATGTGCATTATATGAATAAAAAATTCATTAATTAGGACATATTATTTCTAAAGAAGTCATTGCTATAGACTCTACTAAGATTAAAGCTATTTATGATTGGCATGTTCCTTCCAATGTGCATGAAGTGTGTAGCTTCATAGGTTTGGCTAGTTATTATAGACATTTTGTTGATAATTTTTCTAGTGTGGCCTATCCCATCACTTCCTTGTAGTGCAAAGGAAATAATTTTGTATGGACTCCTTAGTGTGAGGAAGGATTTACTATGCTAAAAGGGATGCTTATAATAGTTCCTATTCTTATCATTCCAAACCCAAATGGTAACTTTAAAGTTGGGTTGATGCTTCTAAATAAATATATAGAAGAATCTTAATTCAATATGGAAATATTGTGGCTTATGAGTCATGAAAATTGAAACAACATGAAAATAACTATCTTACACATGACATGGAGCTTGCTTCCATTGTTCATGCACTCACATTGGAAACATTTCCTATTGGGAAAGCCTTTCCAAGTGAAATATGATCACCAAAGTCTTGAGTATTTATTATCTCAAGAATATTTAAATGCACATTAGCATAGATGGATGGAATTTTTGAGTAATTTTGACATGAATATATCATATGTCAAAATCAAAGAGAATTGTATGGATGATGTAATCAGTAGATGCACGTACTTTACTACCTTTTCAGTGTTACAAGGAAATTTTAGAAGTGTTTTTTTGGAATAACAAATTGATGATGTATTTTATGATGATGCAAGATCAGGTTTGGTTGACAAGCCTATATAAAAAAGATTTACTAATTTTTCTATTGAAATAGATGGCCTACTAAGGCATAAATGAAGAATTTATGTACCTATTTTGGGTCACTTGATAAATTCTATGTTTAATGAAGTGCATAAATCACCTTATTATGCTCATCTAAGGGTTAAAAAAATGATGCATGATCTGAAAAACTTTTATTTTTGGCATGGAATGAAGCATAATGTCATTGAATTTGTAGCAAAATGCTTAGAATTCTCATAGGTCAAAGTTGAGCATTGTCATCTAAGAGGGTTGATGTACCCTCATGATATTCCAAGAGATAAGTGGACTATAGTCTCACTTTATTTTATTGTGGGGCTACCAAAATCTCATAATAAGCATGATACAATCCTAGTGGTGATTGATAAAGCAACTAAAGTTAGCCACTTTATTGCTGGGAACTTAATAAGATGATGAATTCATGTTTGTAGAATGATTTATCAAGGAAGTAGTAAGACTCCATGGTATACCTGAAATGATCATATCAAATTAGGACAAGCTATTTACTTCAAGGTTTTGTAATAATTTAATTATAGTCTTTGAAATGAAGATGAATTTTAGTTCTTCATATCATTTGGAAATAGATGGGCAAAAAGAATGACTCATCTAAATGGTTTGAAGATATTCTACATATGTATTTAATGGATTAGCAAAAAAAAAGGGAGGACTGCCTCCATCTAGTTGAATTTTCATAGAATAATTCGTACCATTCAACTATTAAGATGGCTCTATTTGAAGCTTTATATGGATGTAAATGTAAAACACCTCTTGGTTTTGATAACCTGGAAAATAGAGTTTTTAATGGCCCTAATTTACCACTGGAATAAGATAGGTAGATGGAATTAATAAGGCATAATTTGAAATCAGATTGTGATATGAAAAAGAGCTATTTAGATCAAAAGAGAACCCCACATGAATTCAACATGGGAGACAAGGTTTTTTTGCACATTAGATCACAAATTGTTTTTATAAAGTTTGGCAAGGATTCCAAGTTAACACCATACTTTGTCAGACCTTTCAACATAATGGAAAATATTATCCTTGTTGCTTACTGGCTAGCACTCCCTCCTCTTTTAAGGATTTACAATGTTTTTCATGTTGCTTTGTTAAGAAAGTATATACCTAATCCATTCATGTTTTGGATTGGACTCATTTATAGGTCATAAAAGAGGAAAAGATCCAATTGGAACCAATGGAAATTCTAGACCATCATAGCCTTAAGCTATATAATAGAAATATATAGTAGGTTTTGATACAATGGAACCTCTCAGCAAAAGGAGTGCTCCTTGGAAATATTCTCATATTTTCAAAAAAAATTATTCATGGTTTTTTATTAAGTCTCCAGGATGGATTCATTCCAAGAGGGGGATGATGTTATGATTTTTTATTTTCATTATATATTCTATTGTTATGACATTAACATTATGTTGTTAAACTAGTTATTAGCTAGATTATCTATGGTACTGGTTGTAGTAGTGATGGGATACAAACTTAATTTTATGATTAATTATTTTATGGACTTATTATTTTTATTTTTGATTAGTCTAGTAGGAAAAAAGGGTCTTGATCCCTATACAAAGAAACCTTTGGGGAAAGAAGGCCACAAATGAGCTAGAAATAGTGCATTAACAACATAGGAACAACAGATGGATAATGAATCCCAAAAGGGTAAGCTACAAAAAGATAGCAAGGTTGAAAGGAAAAACTGACTAAACAATAACAAAACCTAACCTAGCAGGTCAAACACCCTTGACCTGAGTGCGGGTCAAAAATATGTGCTTAGGAAGACCACACTTCCTCCTTTGGAAAATATTCTAATAAACACCATTATCTCCATTCACAAAATTAGGAGATGTAGGAGGTTAAAAACTCACCAAATCCTCAAAAAGGGGTAGAGCCTAAGGAGAAGACATAATAACATCAACCTCAATAACACACTATGCACCTACAATAGTATTCTGAGTCTCAATAGGAATAATAGGTGAGATCCCTATGGTAGTCCCAACAACAATGACAATAGTAGAGGAGGTCCCTATAATAGTTCCAATGGAAAAACCATGCAAATTTGATGGCACTACAACAATCCCAACAACAACAACATGGGAGGTTCTAACAGTAGTCTCAAAAGTAGCATCAATATCATGGGAGGTTCTTGCAATAGTCACAACATAAGAATACCAAAGTAGTAGAGGAAGGGAATCCTTCCCATCATCATAAGGAAGCTTAGATACATTTGAGCTAGAATCATCATCAACATCTACCATAAGGTGTTCATGTAGAACATCTTTCCACCAAGATGAACACCAAAAAACCTTCAAGTGGGGGCATTTGGATTCCAAATGACCCATATTAAATCACTTTTGACAATGAAATGGGATACCTTCGTAGTCTAAGGGTTAACACCAAGAGCGATCAATAAATTGTAAAATAACCTCTACCAGGAGAGGAATAGACAAATCTAATTCCATTAAAATATGAGCATATGTGGTGTGAGAGAAGAAAGTAGTGGCATGATCTATTATGATAAAATGACCCACCAAGTTACTAATGTATTTATAGTAAGATTCACACCTAAAATGAAGAGGCAGATTTAGTCGATGAATCCATACTAGTATCCAGTTGAAAGATTTTGTGAAAGGGTTAAAATTCAAAACCCAAGGCTTTAGCAGTAGTGCATGTTGTCGCCAAAACCAAGACCAACCATCAAAAATAGCATTTATATTAGTGATTGAATCAAACGTAACAACAAAGAATCCTTTAGCACATGGGTAAATTTTTATTTTCCCCTCTATAAGGGGGCACCACTGCTTAATGATCCAAGTGTTTAGATCCTAGAGCCATGGATAAAATATATCAAATTTACATATCAAACGCTTCTAAGAAAAAAATTCATCATTTTTTAACACTTCATACCCTAAAATCACAATAGGAGTGGGTAGAGCAGAAGGTTTCATCTTATCCCCAGTCCGAGTAGTAACATGATAAATAGTATGGACAATCTTCTTCTAAGGAGATGAGACTCTAGTGCAAACCACATTTGGAAAGGAGACTAGATCAATAGAGGAAGAATCCAAAATATTAGGATGAACCAAAGGAGACTTTTTACTATTGTTGATGATATTATAAGTATGTATTAATTATCGATTATTAACATGGTGAGATTGATGTCTTTTCTGGTGGTTATAGGTTTTGTCTATGAGATAGGTAGATGTTGGATGCTGTACTCCTAGAACCAAGTGAATTTTGAGCATGTCAGCATGTTTGATAGGTATACCTACTTATTGATTTTGTGTTATCCTTCAGACACTTTGATTGGTATTTATGTTTGTTTGTTGTGGTCCTTGTACTTGTTGTTGTTGTTGCTATAATTTTTTTGAGGTTATTACTTGTCATTATATACCATTATATTATGTTATGTGTTTTATTAGACATAGTCTTTATGCCATGTGCATAAATCCATTCTATTTTCTCTCCTGCATAGGTTTTCGAGTCTCTATTTCCTCTCCTGCATAGGTTTTCAAGTCTTTCCTACGTCAATGTCATATCATTTAAAAATCAATGAATCAAACCAAGTTTAATGTTAAAGTCAATTCATCAAAATATAAGCCACCACTTTAGTCTAAGTTTTAACTAGGTCGAATGGGTAAAATCAAGGAGTAAGGTGACAAGTGGTGGCTTATATTTTGATGAATTGACTTTAACATTAAACTTGGTTTGATTCATTGATTTTAAAATGATATGACATTGACGTAGGTCAGTGATGTATTGGGAAATGTATTAACCCCATTTATTGAAGTAGGTGGCATAGTTAGTGGGGGCTATAAATTTAATCCTTGAGGTTTATTTTTAAACACAGGGGTAATGCTTTAATCTTATTTTCTATTGGTCATCAGATTAGTTAACCACTGAGTCTTCCAGACTTCCCATTAATTTTAAGGATGGCAGGGGATTACCTTGGGATACAAAGATGTTTATCTATCCTTCCAATTCAATGCGAAATTAAATTGGGTATGGGGAAGGTCGATGTAAAGGATGGGAGATTGGATGGTAGACAAAAGAGTTAGGAAGATGTAAATTTGGGAGAGAAAATAGTGGAAAAGATCAACTGGTTTTAATGGCATCCATGTAGATTGGAAAACACACCCAATAGTGCATGGAATAAGTTAGAGGTTTTTATCTTTTAGCTTGTTAGATTTTTTATATGTTTTCAAGTAAGTCTTTTGGTTTTCTAGCTTCATCTTTTTGTTGACTGTGATTAAATGGAAATAATGATAAGAGGTTTCTTATGCAGCCATAAGTCTTAGGACTTTTAGGTACATACATAGATCCCATATATTGATATATCATTTCATATAAATTTTTAGTGGATACACACACACGAGCGTGCGCGCATGCGCGCACACACACACACACACACCCACACACACACACACACACATTAATAAATGGTTTTAATATTTTGGTTTATGACTCAACTCTGTATGCATTGTGTTTGTTGGCTTACTTATTTTATAACTAGCTATGGAGTTATGTGTTTCATTATATGTGGGTTTTGGGTTGAATCTGGTTGTATAATTATGAAAATTTAAATAGGTTAAGATAATTAGCTTGTACACTAGGTTTCATCTGCATGTATATGCTTGAATAATGATTCATTAGTATTGACTATGTTTTAGAAAATAAAGGTGATTATGTGTTATAGGCAACTACATTGTTGTAAAGCTGAATGCATTAGATGACTATAGTTGACTATGTTTTTATAATATGGTAACTATGTATTTCCATTTTTAAGTAATTGTATTGATTTATAAAGGGTAACTACATTGTTGAATGGAGTTGCATTTTTTACTGAAAGTGGTTGTGTTGCTTGCATATTTGACTATGTTTTTCCTTTTGTATAACTATGACTCGGCTGTGTGAATAGGTTTTTTTATTACAATCATGCTATACTATTGAAATTATTAGGATCACTTTAGGGTTATTATATTTTGATAATATTGTTCATTTATTTTGTTGGAGGCTTACGAATATATTTGGTCTAGGTGTTATTATCATGGTATTTTATTATATTGTTACATGCCATGTTTTTATTGTGTCATGTTTATGTCATATTTATGTTGGATTTTTATATATGTGTACATGTCTTGATTAGGATTATTAATAATTATTAACCTTGGTAATTTGATTGCAACCTTGGTGTTATATCAACCTTTAATCTTTGACTACATTTTATTGCATGATAGATACAAGCTTTTGAACTTGGTGTTTCATTTGGCTAAAGCTTTAAATCCATTTTGGTATTTGCCTTTTTATAACCATTGTTTGAACCCAAACATGATATTCTTATTCAATTTATTTGTTTATATCATGGTTCAACTATGATATTATTTCTTTTAAGAGTTAAACTATACAGGAATATGTTTATACAAACAAACACACACACACACACACACACACACACACACACACACACACACACACACACACACACACACATATATATATATATATATATATATATATATATATCGTGTGGATCTAAGATGTATTTATGTGACTGTGCTATGTTATTATGTATGTATTATTGAATGAACATTACTTGCTTCGTCATGGTTTTGGGTCTCGACCCTGGTATGCCATTCAATTGGATTATGATTATTATTGTGTATGATATTGATTATTATTGTTCGGTTATGATTAACCTAATTACACTATTTTAAAAAAATGTTTATGATGTCTTCTTATAGACTGTGTTAAAATTTGCATTGAAGTTGCATGATATGCTTTTGATGTGTGAGTGTGTATTCATAGAGTTATCTTGGATTATGACCATTGGGTCTTTAATAGTTTGAATATTATTATTGGTGTTATTATTGATATTCTAACTTAGTCGATTTAAGTTTAGAATTAATTGGGTCATCTATGAAAAATTAAGCATGTTACCCTTGGATGTATGTGTATTTGATTTTCTACTATGTTAAATAAATAATTATGAGCAATTTATCATTTAATTAGGTTTTACTTGGATGTTTTTAGTTACTAGTTGAAATTTGTGGATTATAATTCCTAGACTAGACCTAAATATTGAAGAGTATATGTTAGGTTTCCAGATGGTTAAGGTTTGTCACAGTTAGATGGTGATCCAAGTAGGATAATTTCAAAGGATATATCTTGGATTAGAGTTAATCCATTCTATATCATTTGGCATCCAGGATTCTCCTTACCAATCCACCAGTCACTAGAACTGCACAGAACCAAGTTGAGATTGACTATGGTTATCAACCTTGTTTTAATATTTTATCAAAAATACACTTTGAACATTTTATTAAGGTATTTATATAACACAATTTTAATTTATTAATATTTTCTTTATATTTTAAAAGATATTTAAAATTAAACGTAGTTAATCCTAACTAAAAATTAATCTTATATAAAAATGACTTTAAACAAAACTTTTTATCATTTAAAATTTTATAATGTCTCTGATTTAAGAAAACATCAATAAAAATAAACATTTAAATTAAAATAAAATATCAACTTAAAAAAATTAATATCCACCTTTTTCCTTTTATAATTTTATATTTTAATTTATTTAAATACATCACACATTCTTCACGGGCTTCACCTTACTAATTATTGTTAAAATACATCTATTATATATGTCATTCATCCAAATTTTTTCGACAATGATAAAACATGCTAAGTAATTTGAACCACAATATCATGTTTTTGACATTAACATTTGAAAAATATTACTTTGTAAATATTACATATTTAATTAATCATATAGCATTTTGAATGTACCAAAAAAAACATAAAATAAAACACTTGTGAAGAAAAAAAATCATCTCTAAATTGAGCATCTCCCAACTTCCAAATATTTAATTTGTGTTATGTTATTAAGGCCACCATATCTTGTTGCAATAGTAACCTGAGATGAATACACAGTCTACCCTAACAAAGCGAAAAACCCTACTCAAATCAGACAGTGTAGAGTCAAGATATCTAAATTTAATCCTCTGCACTAAATGTCCCACTCCATCATACAACAAAATGTTTGCATTGACAACCAAAGTGCATCCATTTCCATTCACTGCCACTTTGCCAAAATTATAAGGTACCTCCCTTCTTTCTAATCTCAACCATATTTTCTTCACCCAAGGCCTTCGCTCAACGTCCAGATTTTACCAGAAGCTCTGTTTACCAGAAATATCATACTATTGCTTTATGTTAATTTGTGGGAAATAATAGATCAAAGAAAATTTGTAGAAAATAAAGACAAACAAGTCAGGCGTAGATTGCTACGGCAATCAAGAAAGAATTTTATTATTATTATTTTTCTCTATGTAAAGACTGGGAATCTTGGCTTACATAAATAGAGATGAAGATAAATCAAACTAAAAGATAAACTAATGCATGCTAACTAAGCTAAGCTAAGACTGAAAGATAAACTAATTGTTTAACTGTAGGTGTGTATGCAAAGTGAGGAGCAGAGACAACATGCATACTACGTGCATGAGGAGGCACATGAGAGAAGAGAATAGTTAGTAGGAGAAATTGTCTCCAATTTCTAACACTCCCCCTTAATTTCTACCACTAACTACTTCAATGTTTACAATGCCTAAATTTTGTCTTAGATAATCAAAACTCTCTTTTGCTAATGCCTTTGTGAATATATCTACCAATTGGTCATTAGATCTGCAGAACTCTAAATAGATTGCTCCATTGTTCACTAACTCTCTGATAAAATGGAATCTTGTATCAATGTTCTTGCTCCTCTTATGAAAAACATAATTTTTTGACAATGCAATTGCTGATTTGTTGTCACAAAATATTGGTGTTGACTTCCTCTGTGCTTGTAATGAATCTATCAATACTCTCTTCATCCAAGTTTCTTGACATGCTGCTAATGTGGCTACTACATACTTTGCTTCAGCTAATGAAAATGCCACTATAGGTTGTTTTTTGGATGCCCATGTGACCACACCTATTCAAAAAAGAAAGACATGTCCAGAAGTACTCTTCATGTCATCAATGCTACCTGTAAAATAACTATCAGTATAACCAATCAAACAAAAATTATTAGTTATGAAATATAAAATTCCATATTCTATTTTTTCTGCCACATATCTCAATATGCTCTTTCCAACTTGCCAATGTGAGTCTTTTGATGAGTCCATGAATCTAGAGATTAAACTAACCCCATACATGATATCTAGTCTTGTAGCTGTAAGATACATCAAAGTACCAACTAGTCTTTTGAATGTTGTAGAATCAACATTAGACCCTTTGTCTTCTTTGTTAATTTTGGTCCCTGTAGCAACTGGTGTAGGTGCTGATTTACAATTCAACATCTTAAACCTCCTTAACACATCCTTTGCATATTTATTTTGACAAATAAAAATTCCCTTCTCAGATTGTACAACTTCAATGCCCAAAAAATACTTCATTAATCCCAAATCTGTCATTTCAGATTCTTTCTTCATTAAATGTGTCTACAGACAAATTTCTAGTGAAAATCAAATCATCAACATACAAACACACAATCAAAATCTAACCTTCTTTGTTGATTTTTGTGTACAATGTAGGTTCATTATTGCTTCTGCTGAATCCATTATTTGTCATGTATGAATCAATCCTGCTATACCATGCTCTTGGTGCTTGCTTGAGACCATAGAGGGCCTTTTTCAATCTGTAGACTTTTTTCTCATGTCCATACACTTCATAACCTGGTGGCTATTTCACATACACTTCTTCATCAAGGAAACCATTCAAAAAAGCTGATTTGACATCCATTTGATACACATACCAATTATTTTGTGCAACTATTACTAAAACCATTATAATAGTATCAAGTCTAGCAACTAGAGCAAATGTTTCATTATAATCAATTCCATGTTCTTGTGCAAAACCTTTTGCTACGAACCTTGCCTTGTGCTTTTCAACCTTTCCTTCTGCATCAAATTTGGTCTTATAAACCCATTTGACTCCTATGCAATCCTTACCTTCAGGTAGATTAATTAGATCCCATGTTTGGTTTCTCTCAATGGCATTCATCTCTTCATCCATTGCTTTTATCCAATGTTCCTCATTAACTGCTTCTTTATAATACATAGGATCATGAGAGAAAAGAGCAAAATTTGAACATAAATCTAACTTCTCTTTTTCTTGTTTATAAATCTCATTCAAGTTTCTCATTTTCTTACCTTTAAGTTTTGATCTTAAAGTGGCAAGAGTTGGATCTGATTCATTACTTACTTGTGAATTGGGTGTAGGATGACATGCATGACCAGATAATTCACCTTGTGCTAAGCTCCTAGGTGTTCTTATTGGAGTGATTGTTCTTGCTTGTGGAGAGGATTGATCACCTTGAAAATTTTGTTCTTTAGATTCTTCTTCATTTTGGGGAATTGGTGCTCCAATTGTGATGGTTTTATCAATGCTTCCATTCCATGCTTATTCTTTCTTAAATTTCACATCTCTACTAATAATCACTTTCTTTGAAATGGGGTTATACAGCTTATAAGCCTTTGATTCTTCACTATAGCCAATAAAAATGCATTTATCACCTCTATCATCAAGTTTTCTTCTCAATTTTGATGGTATAAGAGAATATGCAATACAACCAAAAATTCTAAAATGATGTACACTATGCTTCTTACCACTCCAAGATTCTTGTGGGATTCGATCTCTGACACTCTTTGTTTGGCTTCTATTCAGAATATATATTGCACATGCTACTACTTCTATCCAATATTCATTTGACAAATGTTTGGCCTTCAACATGCTTCTAGCCATCTCCATGATTGTTCTATTCTTCCTTTTTGCTACACCATTCTGTTGTGGTGTGTACTTTGTAGTCAGTTGTCTTTTAATGCCATGATATCTACAAAAATATTGAAATTCATTAGACATATATTCACCTCCTCTATCTGATTTAAGTACCTTGATGTAAAGGCCACTCTGCTTTTCAACCATAGCCTTGAATTCTTTAAATTTTCCAAAGGCTTTAGACTTATTTTTGAGAAAATATATCAAAGTCTTTCTGATAAAATCATCAATGAAGGTTAGAAAATAAGAACTACCTCCAAATGGTAGAATTTGCATTGGTCCACATAAATCACTATGGACTAGCTCCAATATTACCTTTGCTCTATATGAGGCTCCTACTAGAAAGCTCTCTCTTTGCTATTTTGCTAGAATGCAACTTTCACATGAACTTCTTGGCTATTCTATTGGTGGTAATCCCTTCACCATATTTTTATTTTGTAACAAATTTAAACTTCCAAAATGTAAATGTCCATACCTTAAATGCCATAGCCATGATTGGTCTAGATGCATGGTTTTGAAGTGGGCTTCCTCTTCTCCTTAAATGCACTAAATTCGAAGAGGGAACATCCGATTCTTGGTCATCTCCACTTTTCCTATCAACCTGTCATTTGAAAATTTGTCTAGTATTGTGCAAACATTATCCATAAAAGATACTCTGTAACCTTTCTGTACTAACTGTCCAACACTCATAAGATTATGCTTTAGTCCAAGTACAAAATAAACATCAGAAATAAATCTTCTTTCACCATTTTTTGCCAAAAAATTTATTACTTCTTTACCCATTACATCCACTTTGTTATCATTTACTAATTTCACTTCAGATTTTATGGAATCATCAAGACTAGCAAAGAATTCTTTATTCCCTGTCATATGGTTACTGCATCCACTATCTAAGAACCAAATATCTCTAGCATTTTCTTGACCAACATGACAAGTGAGAAATAAGCTTCCAGAATTAGAACTAGATTCATTTGTGTAATTAGCATTCTGCTTGTCCACATATCCTTGTTTCTTTCTGCATTCACTTGCATAATGTCTATATTTTTTGCAGTAATAACATTGAATGTTAGATTTATCAAATCTTTGTGAATTTTACTGGAAGTGATTGTTGCCACGTCCTCTATTGTTGTAGTTTTGATTATTATTATCAAATTTCTTCCTCTGCCTCTTCCTCTAAAGTTTGACCTTCCTCTTCCTCTTCCTCTACCAAATGATACCTAAGACTTGAAAGCATTCTCAAAAGAAGTATTGTTATTCCTATTCATTCTGGATTCATGTGTTAACAAAGATCCCATTAATTCATCTACTGATAACTGTTCCAAATCTTTGGTTTCCTCAATAGCTACAACTATTGCATCAAATTTGCTTGGTAAACTCCTGAGTATTTTTTCTATGATCTTTTGATCTGCTATTGTTTTTCCATTAGATCTAATTTGATTCACAATATTCAATACTTGACCCATAAATTGGTCTATAGACTCTGAATCATTCATTTGCAAATTTTCAAAATTTCTCTTAAGAGATTGCAATTTAGATATTTTCACCTTTGTATTACCTTTATAGGTGGTCTCTAATATTTTCCATGCCGACTTGGATCTCGTTGCTGCTGCAACTCTAGAAAAAATAGATTCATCCATTGCTTGTTGGATTAGGAATAGAGCTTTTGCATCCTTTTTCTTGTTCTCTTTAAGCTCTTCCTTTTGTGCTTGAGTTAATACCTGATGGGAAGCCTCATCTTGTGGTTCTACAAAACCATTTTCTACCAAATCCTAAACATCTTGTGAGCAAACAATGTTCTCATTTTAATTGCCCAAAAATCATAATTCTTACCATTGAAAATGAGAATTTAGAGCTGAGAAATACTTTTTTTTGTTGCCATGTCTCAAGACTTGTAGGATTCTGTTGCTACGATCTCCTTTAGCTAACAGCTCTTCTGGCTGGCTCTATTGGACTGCAGGGATCTCCCTCAATTTTCGCAAGACAAAAAAAATGCACAGGCATTAAATAAAGAAACGCAGAAACTAGTTCCCTTCACTTTTCTTCTTTCTCCAAACAACTACACAAATGGCTGTAGCTACAACAAGCTCTCCCAAGCTACGCTACTGCCACGATCTTTGATGGGCTTCTTATTGAGTGCGTCTCTTCGTGAATTAAAATCTAGTCTGTGTTTGATTTCTTTTGTCACTATCTACTGCAAATAATGTCTATGTTTCTAGTTGTTATTTAATGCTTCTACTGGCAGGTACTTTCTCCAACGATTCTGCCTACACCTTATCGCCTATGCTTCTAACTTGGATGCTGACTGCTCTGCGCACTTCTCCTCGCCCCTCGGCTCTGATACCGATCTGTGGGAAAAAACAGATCAAAGAAAATTTGCAGAAAATAAAGACAAACAAGTCAGGTGCAAATTGCTACGGCAATCAAGAAAGAATTTTATTCTTATTATTTTTCTCTGTGTAAAGACTGCGAATCTTGGCTTACATAAATAAAGATGAAGATAAATCAAACTGAAAGATAAACTAATGCATGCTAACTGAGCTAAGCTAAGACTGAAAGGTAAACTAATTGTTTAACTGCAGGTGTGCATGCAGACTGAGGAGCAGAAACAACATGCATACTGCATGCATGAGGAGGCGCATGAGGGAAGAGAACAGTTAGTAGGAGAAATTATCTCCAGTTTCTAACATAATTCACAGTAATAAAGCCATTCTTCATATATGAAGTGTGCAAGAATGGGTCCATAGAATTTTTTCCAACAGATCTCTTCAATATCAAATTCTAAAAATTGTCCAAAGATTTTATTTCGCCAGTAAAACCTTCTTTCCAATAAACGCCTTTTCCTCTGGGCACAATTGAAGAGTCTACAGTAATATTTATTGAATTCCAAATATCAAACTCAGAATCATAGATTTCAACAATCATAAAACCATGTCCTTGAATCTCTCCAACTAGTAAAGTACAGCGCTTTGTGGAAGGGTCGAAATCCATACCAAAAAAATATGTATCGATCAAACTAGAAATTTTGCCACCTACAAAGTCTTGAAGTCAAGGGGGCAAAGGTAAGCGTGTAAAAGTCCTTGTACAGGGATTGTATAAGCAAAGAAAGTAACCAGGGACTGCGTATGGATTTGGTTGACAACAACAACAAATGATATTGGATGACATACAGACTACTGTTTCTGGATCTGCAGAAGGCAATGTAACCTTTTGAAACTTTCCATTTTCTTCAATAATCCACATGTCCGTAAACAATGTTGGCGAGAACCATCGATGTTGAATAAAAAAGGCAGATTTCAAAATTTGCCAGATAGCTAGACAAAGTTTTAGAAGGGTATTGGGAGATGAAAACAGCGTATAACATTTTTCACACACTCTTGATTCTCACTTGAATTCTAGTAGGCATCATGGCCATTGTGGTGATCAAGATTTCCTCTGGGAGTTCATCCCACACCTCTGCTTCCATGGAATTATTTTCTCCTATGCTTCTTGTCATGCAGCTCTCCATTGCCATGTCTTCTGCCATCTAATTCAAGTAGTATTTAATAAATTATCCGAAAGTGGGAGTAGAGTTAAAAGCTATTTTTTAATCTCTTTATATATACATAACAAAATATTCTCTCTCTCTATATAAAATGTGTCGGTCGTTTCTTTTTCACCTTCATTTGAGGATGATACTTTGTTATACAGATAGGTGTTATGCAACGGTTGTGGAGCATATAGTAGGGAATGCAATTTTAGTGCTTAGAATAATTAATTATAATATTAATTTTGCCATATATTTAATTGTAATATTATAATTTAAATTTTAAAATTGATATTTATTTATTTTTAATATATTTATTTATATTTATAAGCTTATAATAACAGTTGAGATGGTCATGTGGACTAATTTTTGTACATAAACAATTAATTATAACATTAAATTTCATATCTATTTAATAGATACTATGTAAATTGAAATTTTAATTTGGCATCCATTTAGATTCACTTTAAAGATTTTATGAAAATAAATAGTTTAGAACCGTAGGTGAAAGTGGTAATGTTGATGGTGTTTTACAATAGAAATTAAGTGTGGTGGTGGGGATTGTAATTTATATGAATAAATAATTAATTATGATATTAAATTTGATAATAATAATGTAATCTCAACTTAAATTTGATATTTATTTGATTATAGTTTATAAAGTTTTATGTTGATAGGAGTTCTATAATGATAATCAAGAATGGTGGTTAGGGGTTGTAATATTTGTGTATAAATAATTAATTCTGAAATTAAATTTTAAATTTATATGATCATCATATGTTAATTTAAACCTTAAATTTGATGTAGATTAGATTATCATTGAGAAGGTTTTTAATATTTGTTTTGAAAAACTAATTTAAAAATCATAATATCATAACTATATATTGGAGTTTTCAACCTATTATTTTTTTTGTCAATTATTATAAAATAGTTAAAAATATAATATAATTATACATATAAATAATTCAAAACAAAAACTTTTAAAATTTGTATTTATTAATATTTTTTAAATAAATATATTTAAAATATTTATTTTAATTTTTACTTATATGAATTATTAGTTTTGTAGGTTATAAAGATATCAATTAACTAAAATAAAATTTCAAATAAAATTAATAACTTGTTATAAACTTGTCTTGTGAATATAATGGATATTATTTTTCTAAGTAAATATAACAACATAAAAATCATTGCATTTATTTATGAAGCTGCAAAGCAATCACTACTAGATAAAAATATCTTAATATCTATATATTCACGCCAATAGATACAACTTTTATATTAATCAATGACCAACATTATTTCCTTCGCATGGAAAGACCATTGGATCGATTTGATATGTACATACTTTTATTTTTCGAAACAGTTAAAAAATTAAAATTTAAGAAAAAAAAATTGAGTCATATTATATAGATTTCCTCACTGTTTCCCTACACTTCCTCGAGATCCAATATTTTCTTCTCGTGCCCCAAAATTGCATCTGAAAATATAGTGTACCACTACTCTTACATAGCAATGGTCTCTATAAAACGATCACTCATGGAGGACCACAAAAGTCAAAATTGATTTTGGTTTTCCAATATGGGATATCTCTTATTGTGAGGACCTATTTGATTTAAAGTTTAGAAAAATATAGAAACAACTCATAATTAAGTTAAGATAAATGAAGATTGTCTATCCACATTGTGAATAAGGGCATTACATCAGTGTTGCTTCCTATTGAGATAGATATTTATTGTGTATTTGTCATAAATGTACGGCAGCTTATCCTATCTCTTGATTGTATGCTTATGTTAATATATGGTTTGATTAAAATATTTTTCCTTTTTATATTATGAAAAAAAATTATTTGTTTTACTTTTATTACATAAAAATATTATGAAGTATTTTATTTGTTTATTTTAAAAAGTAAAAGATCTCTTAGATAAGTGTTGTTGATAATTAATTTTGGATTGGTTAAATATATGTAATTGTTGAGTGTGTTTTTAGGTGAATTTTAAAATAATTAATAGATGTAATGAGTAGAGATAATATTTTCTTATTTTCATATAAATAGTTTTTATTTTTATTTTTTATATATATTTATAATAATTATATTATAGATGTTAGGAGGATAAATTTGTGTAATGGTGTGAGTATATTAACATTTAATTTTTTAAAGTTAATATTATAAAAAAATATATACACATTTTTATTTTATTTATTTATTTAAGTCATAATTATTTAATAATATAACAAGGGAATTATAATTTTATTGATGGGTGAATTATATTAATTGCTGTGGTAATTTTATTTACTTCAAAATAAAATTATTTATTTATTTATGTTTATTCATGTGATTCTATAATTATTTAATAATAGCATTGGTGAACTATAAATTTATTGGGATAATTTTTTCTTTTTTAAATAAAATAATTTATTTTAACCCACATGTAAATTATAATTTTTTTATTGAAATTTTATTTATTTAGAAATAAAAAGAATTAATTATTTATGTATTTATAAATATAATATATATTATATTTTCATAGATGTTTATATTTTGTATAATATATATAATTCTAATATATATTATAGTATTATATTCTAATAAGTAATATATTATAATATAATACTGACATATATATTTTTGATAAATCAATGTAAAGTATATCTATATATATTATTCTCAACGTACATCATCATCATCATCATCATCATCATCATCATCATCATCATCATCATCATCATCATCATCATCATCATCATCAGTAATAATTTAATACAATAAGTGTGCTTGTCTAAATTTTTTATGTTGTGTATAACATACTAGTTATGAGTTATTTGTTAATTAAATTATGTATTTTATGAATAGATGTGTATTTAATTTACTAAAAAATATTTAACTAGAATCAAGACAAGGTTTGGGTTGTAGTTTCTAGTTTGAAAATCTCTCTAGTAATTGATCACTTCAAACTCTAAGTCTCTCCCCATTCCAAAATTTAGTTAAAATTACTCTAATAATTAGAGAAAGAATATCATGAATCTTTTGATAGGATAATACTTATGGGAAGTTCTACGAACTGGTTATGAAGAACCAACTGATTGAGCCACTATTTTGGCTAATGACATATAAGCCAAAAATGAAGCTAAGAAGAAGAACTCACAAGCTTTATTTTATATTAAAACAACTTAGATAAGATTATATTTCCAAGTATTGCAGGTGCAAAGATGGACAATGAGGCATGGAAGAGTCTACAAGAAAATTACTAATGTAGTGAATAATTCAAAGTGGTTATGTTACAAACTTTGAAGATATAATTTGGGGATGCCATAAGTTGAAAGTGAAAAATAAATTTTGTGTAAGAGTAAAGGATGTGTTATATAACATGGATACACTTTGATAGATTTACTAAAAAAAAGTTGTAGTAGAAAATGTGTTAAGATCTCTAACAAGAATATGGAACCATGTTGCTATCATCATTGAAGAAAAAAATGTTTTGACTACTCTTAAGTTTCAGCACCTAGTTGTAAATCTTATGTCCCATAAAAAAAATTAGTAGACACATTTTAAGAGAGTTATGAGAATTATTTTGCCTCAAAATTAAAAATCACAAAGTGTGAAGGTACTAATACTATAAATAAAAAAAACCAAGTACAAGTCAATGACAACAACAAAATCAACCAAGGTTAAGGAAAATAATGGAATCATAACTATTCTATATGAAATATATAAATAAAAGGTGTTTCAACTATTATAAGAAGATAAAGATGTATATTTGATAAGAAAAATATTAAATGGTATTACTGCCATAGGTATGGTCACTTTGAATGGGAATTTAGATTAAAAGAGTAAAATAAAGGCATAAATGCTAATTATGCTATCTATGAAGAGGACGCTTATCTGTGAAATTTAATAATATCATATGTTAAAGATAAAAATGGTCCTAAAGTAGAATTGTGAATATATTTAGGTCATTCTAATCACATGTCAAGGAATAATGATTTTTTTTAATAAAATGGATAGAAGTTTAAAAACCAAGATTAAAATTGCTGATGTAAAGTATTTGTAGGTTGAAATAAAAATAACTATAAAGGTAAGAAATTTATTAATAATATTTATTACTAGAGAAGGTGGTAAATGTATTAATGATTTTTATGAAAACTTAAAGTTTTAAACATAATTTTTTGGAATAATATTTATTACTAGAGAATGTGGTAAATGTATTAATGATTTTAATGAAAAGTTAAAGTTTTAAACATAATTTTTTGGGTGTTGGACTAATATGTTAATATAGCTATAATATAGTATTTGATGATAATAAATGTACAATCTTTGACAAGAATCAAGGAAATAACATTGTTAGAGTTGTAACTATGTCAAATAATAGGATGTTCCCATTGGTGTTTGAAGAATAAATTAGAAACCTCACCAATATAGAATATGAAGATAAGATTTGGCTAGGGCTTCATAGGTATGAAGACTTGAATTTTATCTTAAAGTTATTAATGCCACAATAATTTGTCTCTAGTTTTAAAAGGGTTATGTTTAATCTATTTTTAACTAAGTGAATCAAACAAATAGATGTAAACTATTGGAATCGATATACATGAAATATGCAAATATGGAAGTAAAATACAAAATGTGTTAAATTTAATATTATTTTAAACTAATAAATGATCCTATAGATATGCAAACCTATTTCAAAAATATATTAAGCTAACTATGTTGGCTAAATGTGAGTATAAAATAACTTAAAATACCTATAAACTATGTTTCATATTAAAATAAGGATTCAAACTATTTTGGGACAAGTCCATAGAAGGAGGATAGGGCCACATTGCGATCTTTTTTATTGACTATGGTAACATCCTATTTGACTATACACATAATATTTTTATGTGGGTATGTGAAAATGTCTAAAATGGTTTAATGATTTATTTTATGTCCATATTTTCCACATAGAATAACTATAATACATAAAACCCTATCTCCTAAATAATAAACACAATAGATATCAAATTTAAAAATAAATAAATAGGGTTAGTGGATTTCCTATATGCCCTTAAAAAACCTTGTTCAATCTAAGTGTTACCTACATAGTGCAAATGAGCATCATGCAAATGTAGTTCTCCCTCCTATGATGAGTGTGTGATCCATGATTGTGAAAATGTATGAATGCAACTAGAGATTGATTGGCATGCCTTAAAATATATGCATTTAAATTAGAATGAGATATATTAATACTTATTTTATGAATGTAAGAATGAATTAGAACTAAAACTGGGAGAAATATTACTATTTTACTTAGCATGTAGAGAATTGTCAAGTGATTGCTATATGTATTTTGAATGACACTGATGTGCTTAAATAGAGGAATATATTGAGTTTATTCACTAAATTACATAGATAAAATCACAATAGAGTGAAAATATACCATTTATAATTTAAAAAAATTACCATTTTAGCACAAGGGACAATGTCTCAATAGTTGACAAGGCCATAATGCGACCTTATCCAATCTAGTGTGGTTCTATCCCAAAAGGACAAAGACTTATAAGAAGGTCAGATGGTTCTTGTATGTATATTAGATATGTTTTAATGAAGTTATAATTATTTTCAAGATACTTTTAGATTAATGTATGCTACTATAGAGATTATATGTTAGTGGAATGGAAAATAGGCCAAACGAGGTATAGATGTCAGTATTAAAAATTATCAAGTAATTAATGATTAAAATAAAGGAAGATGGTGGGGGTTGTAATTTACATGGATAAATAATTAATTATAACATTAAATTTGACTATGATAGTGTAAATTTAATTTAAAATTTGATATTAATGAACCCAAAAAGTAACAAGATAAATAAAATTACCAATAGGCCAAGATTCTGAACAATAACTTATATTGATTGGTATTGAATAACTTGAAATTATTAAGAACACAAACCATGATTAAATAGCCTAAACTCAGAAATTAGATTTTACATGAAAAATTCAAAAAGTAACTAACATCTAAAAAAACATCTATTTTTAATAGCTGTTATTTATAATAAGTTTTGCATACAAGTGCACATAGCTCTAAAAATTTACATAAATATCTGAAATAATAAAATTATATTGTGGGACAAAATTAAACTAAATTTGATGTCCAGATCTAAAAATATACAATTTATAAAAATAGAAAATTCTTAAAAAAATCATTAAACATTAATTTCAAATCCTCAGATGACCACGTTTGGCCTCTAAAAAGTATTGAAATAAAATCTAAGGGGATAGAGTGCTTTATGAAAGAATTTAAATATTTTATATGGTCATTTTGGCATGTGGAAGAGATCAAACAAAGTTACGGGTCAGAATTTATGGCCTCGAAAGGTTGGCCTAATTTTTATACACCAGCTATCTATTTGACTATCACTTACATGTTTTTATTTTGATAGGAATTGTATAATGGTAGTTGGGGATGGTGGTTATACATAAATAATTAGTTCATACTTCAAATTTGAAATATATTTGATTGTCACAAGTTAATTTCAACCTTAAATTTGATGTGCCTTATATTGTCATTGAGAAGGCTTTTTATATTACTTTGATAAATCAATTAGTCTATAATATTTTAAAAATGTAATGTATTTGCGCTCGCGCGCGTGCACGCTCGTGTGTGTGTAATTCAACCTAAGAACATGGACATTTATATTTATTAATATTTTTAAAATAAATATATTTAAGATGTCTATTCTAATATTCAAATACGCATGTAGATTTTTGGTTATGTAGGTTGTATGAATGTCACTTAACTGAAATAGAACTTGAAATAAAATTGATAAGTTGTTGTAAAACTGTCTTTTGAATAGTTGGATATGTTTATTTTTAAATTTAAAAAACATCAAATGATAATGGATATATTTTTATAAGTAAATATAGAGCATAAAATTCACTACACTTAATTACTAAGGTGCATGACAATCACTACTCCTTTAAAAAAAGATCTTAACATCTATATATTCACACCGATAGGTGTATGTGTTATTGGAATTGTTATATCCTAGATTTTCACCATAGAGAAATCAAGGATACCTTCTCGAATTTGGGATAACATGAAACTATATTTGCGTATAGACAAGCTACCACAAGAGATAAATATCTAGATATGAAAGGGATAACTCCCTTGATTTATCTTTTAGTCTCACAGACTACACTAAACTAATCGCTATTAGGGGTGAAAAAGGAATAAGTAAACATAAATTAGCGTATACTAATGAAGGTGATACACCAAAGATAAATTCACAAACATACTATCATTTTCACTAAGAAATTAGACTTCTAAAATTAACATCAACTCAATGTTCTTCTATCATAAGTATTTCTACACGGAGGTAGATTGTTATGTATTTCTAGAGCTGGGTGAAAAGGAGGTCTGATATGAGACACTCCTAGTCTCTCAAACTTAAAAACAGACTATACATACACTTCATGAGACCTATTAGAAGAGATGTTACTTCTCAGACAATGCATACAAGAGCAAAATGGAAGCAAGGAGAAGGCATTCATCACTTATAATCCAAATATACTAATTGACATACTTAGGCAAGATTTTTAGAGATAATATCAAATTTAGAACTTTATTGAAATAAAAATCAAGATGTCAGACCATCAGGCCTTTGGTATACCAATTATGTATTCTTTACAATGCCAAAATAACTTTAATATATAGAGTATAGGAGAGGAGAGAGAAGAAGTGAAGTTGAATAGTCACTATGACAAGTGTCAAGAATTGAAAACTAGTTACAAAATGAGAGGAGTAAGAAAGTAGTCTATGAAGTTCTCTTAGACAAGTGTTTATCACAAACATAATAGATTCTTGAGGTTGGCATAAAGATCTTTAAAATTTCCTTCTTGATGAAGAGTTCCCTATCTCTCTAGAAATTTTATAGTAGTCATTGACATATATACTCTAATTTTGGGAGTTGAAAATAAGATTGTTAAAAACCTTATATTTTCCATAACTGATGAACTTCTCTACACCAGTTGTCATTCATTCTCTTGTAACTGCTCACTAGACCTTTAGTCCTGACTCTCACATTTATCACTATGGTGGCTTACACATGTCCAACATAATTTATTTAAAATGTGCTATAAAACTCATCAAGGCCTTATTTTTCTTCCAGTCTATCATAGAATTCAATGAAAACATCAAACAATACTTATCATATCCAGCTTAGATGGTCACATCACTTCTCACTGTGTCATTCAATATTGTTTGTAATGACCTATCTGATAGAGAGGTTTATAGGAATGACCATGGTGATAATTGAGTTTGAAGAGTTACATTACATCCATACACACCTATCATAATAACTTTCACCTATTTATTCCTTTTGTACCTATAGAACACCTAAAATATTATAAAAAAATGGAATTAGGTCTTTCCATACATATCATAGTATGAAAAAATTAAGTGGTGAGGATCTTAGGAGAGTGAAAAGTAGGTCCAAGTCATTTTATAGGTCAAATGACCAATTATGGATGCATTTACTTTAAGTATTATTCATTTGGTTTTCATAAGCATTTTAGGAGGAGGTTCTTAGTGATGATTCATAAATATTAAACACTTAACCCTCAAATAAATTCAATTGAGTTGAGTTTAGGACCCTATTCAACTATTCATAGCTAACTAAGACACCATGTAGCTCATCTTTATAGATTTGATAAAACTAAATTGGCTCTAGCATAGCTAGATTATATTCTGAATAGCCCTAAGACAAATTTAGGCCACAATGACCAATTTTGGATTCTCTTATGCAAATAAATGGTTCTTATAAATCTTCCACTCTCCCCTAAAGGCCTTTAAGTTAATTTGAGAGATCATATAGTTATATGAATAAATTTAAAAATCATGAGGGTTTATATTTAGTTGTAGGCCTAATAGGCCTAGACTGTGTATTTGTGCATAAAACCATCTTTGAGTGTTGATAGTCATTATAGGTCATTATCTAATTTTTTTTTCCTCCAATCCAACTCTAGACAAAATCCAATAATCACTCCAAACTCTATCATTCATATTTTCACCCTTCATGTATACTATCCACATGTTTCATTGATTATTAAGTTCCCTCTATTTGAGACAAAATAGGGGACACTTAGCCTATAATTAAAATATAACTAAGACCATGGAGGTCTCCATCAATTCATGAGGAACCTATGTGTTAAGTTTAAATGTTTTATTGTGCTCCAATATCCCTCAACATCAAATGTTTTCATGACTAGTTTCTAGAGGTATGACTATGTGCAGGGGTTTAGACGACTAAGTGTGAGGTTTTGAGAACTCAGTTTAGTTTAATATTTACCTCTAAGAATCCCATGAAAATATTATATTATAATTATTATAATAGTTTATCTAGTCATATAAAATGTGAAAATTGGTAGCTTGAGTGTGGCTTGTAACACCAAACCCATAGGTCCCTCTTGTTTGCTCTCATGACCCTCATAGACATCTTTTCATTGATTCCCAATCATCCATAGCCTTATAAATAGGGATTATACCTCCTCTAGGTAGAATTTATAGTAGTGATTCCATCCCTTGAGTCTTGTTCCTTCATGACTATAGTGCCCAACTTGGACTATAGTACCAGACTCTAGGGTTCTATTTCCAGTGCGCCTGTCTATGTGCAATTTTATCTCCAATGGTCATTTTCCTCTAGTTCCTATACTCCTTATTTTCATCCTAACATGAATACATTTGAAACATGACCAACATATCCATATAAAATTCCATTAAAAGTTCATTTAGAATGGGTTGGCAATTATTACAAAGCAAGCAAGACTACTCAAGCATATTTACCTATTCTCTACATACAACCATCTAGTACAAATACAAACTCATCAAAATACTTAAAATAGTACCTAGTCACCTCAAGCACACCTAGTTTAGATTTTTTATCTTTCTACACACTATTTCAAAAATCACATCAAGCGGGAAAACTATGTATGACTTGATCCCTTTTCAAAGTATTGGTATGTAGGCAACATTCCCACACAAGAGGTGTTGATTCATGTTCATTGCATCTTACACACATTAACCCCCCATCTTCCTCAAAGTTTTTCAAAACATAATTGATTTTATGGTTTGAAGACTAAATCATCTCTATAGAGAATTTTTCAAACATTCAACAGTTGAAATTTCATAGGCAGGCTCACACAGACATAACAAACAAAACCAATAAAGCTCACATTTCCTAGACAATAGAGGAAAAAGATGACTATATTGATAGACCCTAGGGTGTCCTATTTTGTCACTCTTTTCCTTTTACAAAATGAAGTCTATATCCTAATTTGCAATATTGTCCTAGTCCTTCACAGTGAATTCTAAACTCTATCTCAATCGTCTCAATCTATTTCCAGCTAAGTCTTATCTTCACATTTATTGTTATTTTTAAAAGTTTCAAATTACAATCAAACTATATAAATTAGTAGATTAATTATTGCAATAATATTTATTGTTTTAATTGATTCAGACCCTTAACTAAATTAGGAATAATACTCCAATATTCCCAAAATATTTAAATCATTTGGTGAACTTGACTTTCTTCATTTAGGCATAAAATCCCTCAAAACCCTAGGGTAAATTTTCTACTAATTTTTCCTATATTTTTATGATTTTTTTACTTTCATAATAAAATTAAAAATTAGCACTAAATTTTAATATTCTTTAATAATTTTAAAATAATTTTCTTTCAAACCTTAGTTACCCATACTTGGTCTCAATAGTTTCCCAGTATTTTTTTTATATTTTTATTTTTTACTTACATATTTAAATAATTTTTTTTCATAAAATGCTAGAAGTCCTTAGTAATTTTTAAATTTTTTTAATTCAAAACCCTAGTTGCATGTACTAGCTCTTATTTGCTTCTTGAGATATCACCTTATATGTTTGTGAGATTTGTATCCTTTATATGCATATTCTAGTTCTTTGTTTAGATTATATATGTTTAAACTTTTCTTCCATTATTCAAGTTGTTTTCCTTATGACACTTAATATCCTTGCATATCTTACCTTAATATGAAGTGCAAGACTTAGTGTTAATCCCCTTGAATTCATCCAGATTCCTTCAATTACCATGGATAAACAACCAGCTCAGTTTCTTGTTATAGATCCTACACATCTAGATTACACAAATTTCCATGAGGATAATTTTGACAATGAGTAGTATGAGAATAATACTGATGATACAAATACTGATGTTCATGACCCACCACATCAGGTACTATATCCACTTCCACCTATTGTTGATAATGAAGTTGTCCTCAACAAAGATTTAATTCTACAAAGTTTCAGAGAAAGACTTAGGGGACAATCCCAAGATCATATGCTTATCTTACAATATATCATGGAAATTAAAAATAATAAAAATGTTCTATCTTCCATTTATTTAGAGAAACTAGTTGTAAATGACACTATGAGGGCAACTATGTCTCAATAACTCCCTATAGCAACCAAACCTTCCTTTGAGGCACCACCAATTACAACTAGTACATCTTTGTCTCCTGATGTGGTAGCCTTTGTGTAAGAGATAAAATCTCTTCAATCCAAGGTGATACATCTTGAGGAAAGTGTCTATAGACCTACACAGGTCTTGGATTCTTTTATTCAACTTCATAAACTATTGGCACATCATATTCCTTCTACAACTTTGCCAAAAGGTTTTGTTCAATCCAATCCCACTCTATATGATGGCAAGGGTGATCTATAGAGACATTTGAGAGCCTTTCATGTAGAATTCTTGGACTATGTACCAAATGATTGACTACTTACCAAGATATTTGCATGGATTCTAAAATATTATGATTTACTATGGTTCTATAATCTATCAAATTAGTCGGTCAATGCATTCAATACTTTAGCTGACATGTTCCTATCTCATTTAAGCATAAAAATTGGTGATAAGGTTTGTTATGCCCAAGTTACAAAACAAAAACATTGGTCAAATGAGAATCTCATAGATTATGTTCTTTGATATAAAACTTTCTTGGTTGAGATGACTAGCCCCATGGCCAATCAAGAGTTATAAGATCTCTTCAAATAGAGTCCTCTACTAGCTTTGTATGAATCGATAATGTTCAAAAGGTCCTCTTTCTTCACTGAGTTATGTCACACACTAAAGGAAAGGGAAGTCAGACTAATTTCAATGGGAAAACTCAAGTACATAAGTATACCAAAAATAATAAACAAGAGTAAAAACAAATCCCCATACAAAGTAAAGGTCAGTGATAACAAAAGTCAGAATCAACCTATAGTCAAGAAGATTTCTAAGCCTCCTCAACATGTGGTTTTATCAACACCTCCTCAACAAACCTTTACCAATCTACCAGTTCCTTTAGCTAGAGTTTTACAACAAATTTTGGAATGTAATATCACATCTCTCTTTCCTATTCAGGAAGTTGATCCAACAAAGCCTCTTCCATAAGGATATGATCAACATGTATTATATGAACTTCATAGGGCACTAGGTCATACAAAAAATAGATGCATTAGTTTGAGACACAAGATATATGACTTTATAGATGGCAATGTTATTGATCTTGGATCTTTAGTTGAGCCTCCTCAAGTAAATCAAACACAAGATAAAGCTTTGAAATTCTTCTCAAATATTCTTCCACAATATTCTAAACTAGAGGCAAGGGACACATTAGGGGTTCAACATGCATATCATGCACATCCCCCACCAGATACATATAGGGCACCTTTAGTTGAGTCACATCCTTTGAGTAACATGATTGGTGTATACAATTTTAGAGTTCTAGCTAGACCTTCCATCTCCTTCTTAGAGTGGGAGATAGTCGAGGATGATTCAAATTATCATGTACTCTTCATAAGATCTTACATTCATAATCGTCCTATTTATAGTGTTCTCATAGACAATGGATATAGTTTGAGCATGTGCACTATAATATTACTATAGCATTTGAGATATTTAGAGTAGGATATTACCCTAATAGACATAGTTATCAGAAGATTCAATGGGCACATACAAAGTTCATTAGGTGATATTGCACTTCCTCTATAATTTGGTCCAACACACATGGCCACACCATTTAGTATTTTTCCCAATGAAGGAGTTTTTGATATGTTATTTGGTTAACCATATATTTAGAAAATTTGAGCAGTACCTTCTATTTGTCATAGATGTGTGAAATTTATTCATGTTAATAAAGTTGTTATAGTTGGTGTAGTTCCATATGAGTTACCACTCCACATTTCAGAGCCATCTTCTAATTTTTAGTCACCACTTTTAGTTTCTCCACCAATTTTAATACTTCCTCTAGTTCAGGTTCAGACATAGTCAAGGCCTCCATCACCAGTACAGAGAGGTCATATACTTCTATAGAGTACTCTTATAAAGTAGCCACAGTTTTAGGATTCTAAACAACTTCCATCTATAGTGTTCACACCCAAGTTAGTATCATTGAGGTCTCATACCTCTACTCATAGAGAAAATATTTAGAGAGTTTATCCTACTACTAGTCGGGTCCCTAAGAGCCTTACAGTTACATCTATTTCTCAAAATTATAGGGGGAACCCAAGATCAATTTCCACTATAGAGATTTTAGAGCATTTACAACATACATAGCTTTTAAAATTACACTCTTATCCCTTTCATTATGCTTCATGTCATGCATTATCTCTCTCCTCAATATAGGAAACCATATAGGGAGTCTCCCATGAGACTCATCGATTAATATCATCTCTCCTCAACCTTACTTATACATAGTCTTTTTATGATTGATTGTACATAACTTAAAATCCCAAAATACCAAAAACATTCAAATATGCCAAAATACCAAAAAAATCAAAATATGTCAAAATATAAAAACATTCAAATATTTCAAAATCCAAAAATAATACAAAATTCCAAAAAAAACAAAAACATTTCAATTGTATTCATCATCCATGGTTTACATTACTACTACTATGCTAGACATATATTTGTTATTATATGCTATTTTTTGTTGATTTATCTAAATTACCATTCTTCACTTGATTTTATTTGAGTATGTAAGTTACTTCTAGATCCTAGAATGCTTCACTCTACCCTTTGAGGGGGGATCCTACTTTTGCATTTGAGACATACACTAATATATTTACCCAATAGGGGCATATTCTACATGACTACACCATCCAGGTTATGCCATTCTTACACCACACACTCTAATTATCATGTTGATGTAAATTATTTACTAACTTACACATATTACTCTATCAAAATTTCACTAGCATATAAAACTTGTGTATTTCTTAGCATATACCTAGTTTTATACTACCATGTCTTGCATACTTTTACTTCTCAATTTGATTAGTTAGATGTGATTGTATTTATAGTATATTGCATGATTTCATTTCTTGCTTTATGTATCTAGGTGTGATTACATTTCTTAGTTCTTATTTGTCTCTTATACGTGCCTTAGGACATTTGCCAATGTCCTTTGCTTGTATTCTAGTGTGTACTTTAGGAAATTTGTCAATTTCCTTTGCTTGTAATTTTCTATGTGATTGTGGATTTCACGTCAACCTTTTTTATTTTAATTTTATGTGTATGTGTAATTTGAACATGCCTTGTATGCTTTATTTCTAGTTTGTGTGACATGTGCCCATGTCCCTTATTTGCTTAGCCCCATGGTCACTTTTGTATGCTTCTTGTTTCTTGGCTTATGTGCTTGTTGCTTGATTAATTTTCAATTGTTTATCATGCCATGATTCACATCATGCACTATCTTGCTTTCTTGGATGCCATGATTGACATCATACTTCATCCCTCCTTTTCAACTAACAACTAACAACCAACCAAACTTCTAGTTCATATTTAGTACATTGTAAATACTATTACGTTTTTATATCTATATAAGCATACCCCTATTGATTTAATAACCTATTATTACAAACCATGCTATTTATTGAGATATCTTATCACTTATCATTATTATATCTTGTATTTTTTAAGTATAACACAGTTGTAGGGCTCTTTCTTCTAAGTGTAGTCATTACAAGGTCTTCATTCCTACCCTTAAAAGAGGGTGAAAAAAATAGGGGTTTTTTCACAAAGATTAGAGGTCCTAACGGTCAAAAAATTAGTTTTCAAAACACCCAAAATAGTAACCAGACTTCAAACTAGGCATAATAGACTAGGCAAATAGTGAAAATTACAAAATAGTCATCAAAATTAGCCCAAGATAATAGCGCCAAGATTGGACTATAGCATCGAATAGTAGGGTGTCTATTTTTGGTACTCTTATTAAAACAGGAAAAAAATAGGTTTTCCAATAATAGGTAGAAAAGTAGGTTCAACTATAGTTTGGCACATTTATACTAGTTTTGATATAATAGTTTTTGTATAGTTTTTATTACAGAATCAAGATATAGGGGGCATCATGCACGACATGATGGATCTCACTTCTAGTTTCAAATAGGGTAGCTGGTATAACTTACAAATTATAATCCATGTTATAGACACTAGTGATTGGGGGAAATGTGCATGGCACATTTTTCTTCTTTTATTTCCAAGTTTAGTACATTACCCAAACATTCTAACAGTTGTGTGCCTTATGCCATCTGCAAGTAGTTAGCATCATTTTTAAGTGGCTTTCATACAAGCCTAACCTCCACATTTTAGAGTGGCTTTCATATAATCCTAGTGCCCAGTTTCAGAGTGGCTTTCATACAAGTCTAATCTCCACCTTTTGGAGTGGCCAAGAGTGGCTTAGTTTCCATTACACATTTGGATATCCATGCTAGATTGTTAGATTTCAGAGCATTTATGGGCTTCATGAGCTATCTCATATGACACACATTCATACTGGTATCAGTTCATAGCTTCACTTCATGGGGTAATGATGGAGCCAAAGGGATAACTACTCTTTGTATTCTTGAGCCACCTATTTAGAGGGATTGGACACATGGTCCAAACATTGATTACCATACATATGATCACATAGATTCACTTAGTAGGTGACAATAGAGCCAAAAGGCTAGCCTTTACATTCTTGAGACACTCTTAGGGAACTGAGCACTCAGCTTTGTTCATGATGTTACTCTTAGTACAACATCATTCAGCACACCCCAAGCTTATCCAACATCACTCAACATCACAACAAGTTTCATATTAGTCTATGTACCTAATGAGGTGTATTCATTCCTTTCTCTTCCTATCTTTCTTACCCACCTTTGTATGTTATTATTTTAGATATAGTGTATCCAGTAAGAACTAATCTACTCTTTATTTTTTCTTATAGATTTACACTTTAAAACATGCTCTCTACACACACCCAACATCTTATAGGTTCATGAGACTTACTCTTACAGGTAAGTTTAGGTATACTATAATAAAGGGGGGTGGGGTAAATGTAATCATATGAAATGTGAAAATTGGTATCTTGAGTGTGGCTTGTGACACCCAAACCACATGTCCCTCTTGTTTACTCTCATCACCCTCATAGGTATCTTTTTACTAATTCCCAATCATTCATATCCTTCTAGATAGGGATTTCACCTCCTCCAAGAAGCATTTCCAATGATGATTGTACCTCATGGTTTCCATTCTTTTATGAATATAGAGCCTAACTTGGACTATAGTATCAGACCCTAGGGTGTCTATTTATAGTGCTCTTAGACAAGTGTTTTTTATCACCAATGGTCATTTCTTTCTGATTCCTATCCTCCTTGTTAACCTAATGTGAATACATTTGACCCATGACCAACAAATCCCTATAGAATCCAATTCAATGTTCATTTATAAAGGTTTGGAAATTATTACAAATCAAGAAAGAATACAAGCAAGACTAATTAGGCATACTTACCTATTCTCTATATACATCCATCTAATAAAATTTTAAGCTCATACAAATCCTTACACCAGTCTTTAGTCACTTCAATCACACTCAGTTTAGCATTTTACATTTTCATACACACTATTGCACAAAACACTTCAAGTGGGAGAACTACATATGGTTTGATCCCTCTTCAGAGTATTGGAATGTAGGCAGTGTGGCCATAAAAGGGTTGTGTATACATGTTTAGTGAATCTTACACACACTAATCCCCCTCTTACTCAAAGTTTGTCAAATCACAATGGAGTCTAGGGTTTCAAGACTAAATCAGCGCTATAGGGAGTTTCATAGACATCCAACAGTCAAAATTTCATAGGTGGGATAACACAAACACAATAAATAAAACTTAGAAAGCTTAGGTCTCATGGAAAATAGTGACATAAGAAAACTATACCATGAAACCCCAAGGTGTCCTATTTTAGCACTCCTATCTTTTCATAAAACAAAGTCTAGATCTTGATTTGTGACATTATCCCAGTCCTACATAGTGAATTCTAGAATCTATCTCGACAATCAAATTTTGTTTCTAGCTAAGTCTTATCTTCTCCACATTTATTGTTATTTTTAGAAAGGTTTAAATTACAATCAAATTATACAAATTAGTAGCTCAATTATTTCAATAATATTTACTAGTTTAATTAACTCATACCCTTAACTAAATTATGAATAATAATTTAACATTTACAAAATAGTTAAATTAGTTTCTTAAATGGCGATCCATCCTATAGTCCTAGTTGCCATCCAAACCCACATTTTCTATTAGCTAGACTAATATGTAGATTGTCTTCAAATTGTAGGGGTGCATATTAGGAAAATATGACTTTCATATAGGTGTTGATTAGTGTTTGAGGACTATATTAGACTCATTTGATTCTTCCTAAGGCCACTAAGGTAATATCATACCTGGTTGAGCTCATTTCATACCTTGGAATCATAATCTCAACTCTTACCACCAACAAACTAGTTTTCACTTGTAACATATTATTGTTCTAGGTTCATTTTGGAACAAAAGGTATTATATCTTCTGAGTGTTTTAAGTGTAAACTTGACTAAGCTGGAACCATTCAACCATCCTTCTCCATTGACCTAAAAAATTCTCCTATGTGAAGATATTATTTATAGGTGTACGATATAAGGATGAGACCATCAAATTTACACAAACCTCCTAAACATTCACCACAACATGCTACTTTGTATGAGATGGGAAACCTTTTCAAAAAAGTTAAGTATTCTGATTTGTAACCTTTCCAAATCTACATCTCTCTTATAGTCTATAGACATTGATCTCAATGTATTTGACCTTATTCTATGTTTGAAGATGTGTTACCATATTAACAAGTAGAATATGAGACCCATCTCATGGTTAGGCCCATAAAACACATTTATTTAATCTCTTTTAGATTTCCCAATATCTCAGACCTTTGTGGTATTAATGCAAGATGATTGATTATGTATAGTCTTGGATTGTTTCTCTTACTATTGTATCATGATGTCTTACAATATCAATCCTCTTTTAAAATAGGTCTCTTATGTTTCATTATAAACCTTGAACTTCTCTCAAGACATCCTATTAGTATTTCTCCATTGTCAAGACAATCATAGTCTTGTGGTCTCATTAGGCTCTTATATTATCTTCCCTTTATTGTATTTCAGTGCCTTAATATATATCTTAAATGCAAAACCTCAATGGATAAACTAAATTCCATATTATGATGGGTTTAAACACAAGTGTATTACCTTGACGTGGAGCCACTCATAGGAGATGGAACTTTGCCATTATCAAAACATTGCTCTTAGCTCTCAATAGTGCTCACTCTTAGCACAAGGATGATTTTGCCTATCCTTCCATGTTTACACATGCCGACCAGATTGAAAACCACATGATAAGGATGAACATCATCTTAAAGTCCACATATATCACTTGGTTTAGACATACCAATGTAAATAGATGAAAAAACTAAAGTCATTAGGGATGCCCAAGTAGTTTGTAAGCACTAATGGTCTTATTTATTGTTCATGATGTATGGACCACCAATATTGAAACTATGGACATGGAATGGAATTACCTAGGAAACCCTAAAATCCACCAAGTGCACTCACTTAAACTCTCCTCCTCTTATTCATACCAATATAAAATTATTTGACCTTCTTGACCTGTCTAAGGGAGCAATAGGAGAGACAAAATAATTTGTGGTATTTATTAAATTTTTAAAGACACAAAATCATGGAAAAGACATGTGGGGATCTGAAAACACCTTATTTAATCCTCCACACAAGTCATATGAGTCACATCAATGCATACAACTGTCTAAAACTCCCTTTTTACAATGATCTTGTTTTGAGGTTGAACCTATAACTTATTTAGTTTTAAACTATCCCTTAACACTAAAATGACATTTAGTATATTAAATTTCATTTTAGCACAATTTTTCTTTGATAATAAACTGTACAATTCACTAAATGACCAAAATATTACATAACATGACATTAAAAAAAAGGGAAAATATGACCAAGGTTTAAGACATATCTTATGACCTTAAAAATATAAATTGAAATCAGTTAGTGAACACCTAAACCCTACAAGGACCATATGAAAAGTTTGAATATGCAAGTTGTTTTGACAAAATTTGAGATAGGGTGAAATTTGGTCAACATTTTGGTGATTTCCTAGGGTTAGTATGCATGTTATGCTAAGGACCAGTTGCTTTCTATTATCCTTGGCAACTAGATTCACCTATATAATGTAATTTAAAATTAAATTTATTTAAAAGGACCATAAAATCACACTACATGTAATAGGAAACCAACACGTAGGACTAGACAATGAAACACACCCTTGTCCTCTCATGAAAACTTAGGGAAAATGCACAAACAAATCAAAAGAAACCCATACCTATCCTAATATTTACAAAACCTCAAACATTTGAGGTGAATAAAAAATCCTCATTACTTCAACTAGTGTCAAAGACAATGCTTCTATCATCACTGTTGCCCCATGAAATCAACTCTCATATGATGCATACTTGTAAATGAACATTTGCTTATGGAGATAGTCAAATGACTTAAAATTATTCGATCCTCTATTGAGTTCAGTTTTATCACTTGGAGATCTCATGAAAACTTCATCCAACTCTCTAATAGGCCTTTTTGAGCTTGTATCCTACTTGGACTTTGTCATGTATTCTTAGAAATCTTTAATATGATCATTGGGAATCCTCATAGCCTTCTCAACTTTAGATGTGATTGAATCATGATATGTTTGTTGTTGGGGATTTTCAAGGATTTACTATTGTTCACTAAACACTTCCTAATATTCCAAGGTTATTTATTTCTTTGTAGAGACCTCAAGCTCTTTCTTATGCTCATTGGGTACATAGTTGACCTCATCATTAAGTCAACACTATTTTTGATAAAATACAAGCCATATTATCTCCTTAAACTCTTACACTATGGAATTTAATTTTTATCACATATAATCCACCTCTTCTTTAAGTTCTTGCTCATGAGTACTCTCTTACTTAGTAGGTAGAATTGAGTGCTCACTAAGACTGTCATGCTTGGCTACAACTAGGATATGAATGTCATCATCCATGTGTAAAAGATAGTTACCCCATGAAAATTTTTATAAAATGTCATTAGAATATACCTCAAGAGTTCCATCACATTCTTCATGAAGTATGTAAGTACCAAGACCTATGTATTCAAGTCCATATTGCTCAATTCCCTACTGATCAATGTATAAGTCATACATGACATTAAAGAGTGTTAGATGTTCCTGATCACTAGGATGATATTCTTATTTGATGACATTGAAATTCATATTAGATGTATAAGGCACATATGGATCTACATGAAAACTCAAGAGATGTTTAGATTTGATTGACACCTTTTCACCATACCTAGTCCTATAGGCTATATAGGACCAATATGAAGTCAGGTATCCTCTAATATTATAAGTAAACACTCTTGACAAAAAAATTGCAAAATGAGGTGGAATATCCACAACTATAACATATTTACAAATAGTGAAATTAGGATAAACATGGATAATAAGTGGTTAACCTTTGATTATGCTGATGGTCTTAGCAGTTGACCCATCTAATTGTATAACTCCTTTAACATGAGACTTGTAATTAAGTTCAATTTATCAACTACTTTCTTGGGCATGACACAAGTACTTTCACCACTATCAATAAGTCAATTTTGAACTAAAACATCTCCAATGATGATGGCTAGATAGAATGAAGGAGGTTTTTCTACCTTTTTAGCTTTGTTTGATTGTCCTTCACTAGGGTTCAAAGTTTTTTTAAGACTACCTCTTTTCTAATAGGCTACTTATTTTCCAAAATAAGTTTGGACAACTCTTATTGAAGCATGTCTACTTGTCCAAGTATTGAGTGTATATCCCACATTGGCACATTCACATGATATCTCTTCATTTAATCTACAATGTTAGTGAAAGAGCACCAACCTTATCTTGTCCACTAATAGGAATAGGATAGCCTATACCTTGAGAATTATGAGGTGTGAGAGAGTTCCTAAAATTCTAAATTATTTGATAAAATTTTGCATTTAGAACTATATTAGACATACCTACCCTTTGGGATGTTTAAACATTCATTATAGGAACATTAACGACCCCTTAAACCTCTACAATTACCTTCCTCTTTTGTCATGTCCCCTTTTTCATGGACATTGACAGATTTGATGATTGGCCTATTATACGACCTTCGTAGGCTAATATGATGGATAGAGGGTCATAATGGAGCTTGGCTTGACTTTGATTCGCAGAATTTCTACATTTGGTTTTCATTCAGGGTCTTTCAGACATGTTTGATTGATGCTCCTATTATTTAG
Source organism: Torreya grandis (assembly GCA_037957365.1). Lineage (NCBI taxonomy): Eukaryota > Viridiplantae > Streptophyta > Pinopsida > Cupressales > Taxaceae > Torreya > Torreya grandis. Next base: position 4,221,965 of record JARHVA010000617.1, on the reverse strand, counting down.
GTATATTTGACATGCAGCGGAGCACCTTTATTTTGGTATGGTCATATGCGGAATCACTCCCTGATTCACCTGCTTCGATCGGTTTGAGGATCCGACGTATATTGAGGGAGATATTAATATTTGATTGATTTAATCAAATATTAATTATTTGGTCTCATTAATAATTAATTATTAATTATTAATTATTTGCTCTAATTTTAAATTAGAAACCCTAATGCTAATTTAAGAAAACCCTAATTAGGGCAAGCATATCTTTTGAGGGTATAAGGGTTTCACATGGAGGCCATTATTGGATTATGCATAGATTATTGATTATTGAAAATTGAAGTAATTTTTCTGTGAAGACTGAGCCAAGGGTTCCAGGATTCCATTGCAGTGAAGAACGTTCCCTCTTCATTGTGTGTGATTCAGAGGTTGTGAAAGATCAGCCAATCTATTGCCAAATTGAGAGATAGCTTCATCCAGAAGTTATCACAGAGGTACAGATTTGAGAGATAGCTTCATCCAGAAGTTATCACAGAATTTCAGGGTTGAGAGATAACTTCACACAGAAGTTATTACAGGTATTTCAGGTATTTATCTTTATTTAGTTTTTGATCCAATAAATTATACAGATAGAGGTATTCTGTATTAGAATAGTATATCTTCAGATCAGGTGGTTCAACAATCAGGGGTTAAGAACAGACTGGTTGGCGACCGTACTAAGTCCGTACAGGTCCGTACAGATTCTCACAGATACCGACATCGGCAGACAGAGATCCCCAGTGACCGACTTCGGCTGTCTGAGGACCGACGTCGGCAGATAAGGACCTACAGAGACCGACGTCGGCAGTATATCGACCGATGCCGGCGACTGTGTGTGTCGACACAGCAGGCCGAGACTTCTAGAATTACAAGTTTATTCCCAGTTTGCATAATTTTAGGGTTTTAAGACCATATCTATAATATTCTTTGATTTGCATAAGAAAGGACATCTATTGTAATCAGCTGGATGAATGATAAGATCTGTGATTTGTTTATGCATGTTTGAATCTATTCTGAAAATTGTATCTTGTTCAGAGCTTTATATGTTTCTATATTACCTGATTGAAGGGGATATTACAGTGGTATCAGAGCTTTTGTGCAGATAAAGGAGCCCCTAAGTAAGGGACATTACAGTGGTATCAGAGCTTTGGTCTTTGGTATCATAGTTTTGTGTTTTTCATATATCTCTATTGGTAGGGGATATTACAGTGGTATCAAAGCTAAATTCCTGCCATCCTGTTGGGCACATCAGAGCTAATGTCTTGCCATCCTGTTGGGTAGCTTGGGTAAAGTATCATGATGACTTCATATACTCAGAGTCGATGGGACTATGATATGAGGAAGTTGAAACTAAGTTTGAAGAGGTTGAATGAATCTCTTTCATATCCTACATCCAAAAACAAACCCGCACGGTATATGACAGCGAATGAGGAGTGGGAGTTAGTACCACCTCGAATTCAGAAGTTGTTGCCTTTTGATCACTTTGTTAAGCATAGGAGAGAGCACTACAGATCACTTCGACAAGAGAGTAGCATGTCCCATGATTATTATGATTATGAGATAGGAGACAGTGAAGATGAGGATGAGTTTGATGCTTGCACTCAGAGTGTACAGGTGGGCTCAGATGTTAGTGCACTGAGGGTTGATGATCTCTCAGCTATGGCAGAGATTGTAGAGGAGTCCCAGGATCCTATTATTGTAGATGACACTCAGGAGAATGCAGTGGATAGTTGTGAGGACTTAGTTTCACCGATTGTTTCTTTTGATATGGAAGAGTTAGACAGTGATGCTATAGTTGTTGATACTCCGCATGTTGATATGAGCTATGGAGTTGATTCACAGAGTATGGATGGTAGTATTACAGCGATCAGTGATTCTGAGTCTATTTGTTTGGACCATGCATCAGAGGAGGAGGGTGGGAGACAATCTAGCCAGTGCCATCATGTGTCTAATCAGCTGAGAGTTAGTGAGCGAGACATTGCCACCGCTTGTAAGCATTTCGATGATGCTCGTCAATTGTTAGCAGTTTATGGATGGGGTTCTCCTACTAGCATCGAGCAGGGAGGCAGTTATTTATCCTTGACAGAAATCCACTCTTTATGGGAGGCTATCCAGATTCTGAGACAGGACTATATGCAGTTGGTCACCGACAGAGATTATCTTATAGAGTGGGGCAGCACAGCATATGATGCATTGTTGGTTGAGGAAGATAAGGTGAGCGAGCTTACTCAGCAGCTAGAGGTGACTTCTGAGATTCTTGAGACTACACAGTTAGCTTATGAGGAGTCACAATTTCATTTGGTTGAGATGACCATGGAGTTAGAGCATTTACGGTCTTCACCAGCCCCAGACTCAGAGGTTAGTACATTGAGTGTTGTTGGTGAGTATGTTCCTATAGTTGTAGCTGTGGAACATGTTGTTGAGGCTGACACACCGGTTCAGGATTTGGGAGTACATGGTTCTGATGAGTTTGGGATACCTCTCCAAATTGATTCTTCTCACACATTTGACAGTATGGTACAGTTGGTTGTGCCACCATTACAGAGGGATCAGTTATGGGATGGATTAACACCATCTTTTGTAGATGAAATTCGCAGTTGCCCAGTACACAGTCTACAGTATCGACACTTCCAGGGCAGTCATGATTTCAGAGATTGGTTGAGTTGTGTTCGCCAATTTGATTATGGGTTCCTCTTTGTTTTACTTCTGATGATGTTGCAGGTACTTGCATTGATTCACAACAGTGCAGAACATAACTACATTTGGGATCCAGGGGGATCGAGTGGTTCATTGTTCTGAGATTGCTTGGGGACAAGCAATTTTTGGAGGGGTGGATTGTCATGTCCCCTTTTTCATGGACATTGACAGATTTGATGATTGGCCTATTATACGACCTTCGTAGGCTAATATGATGGATAGAGGGTCATAATGGAGCTTGGCTTGACTTTGATTCGTAGAATTTCTACATTTGGTTTTCATTCAGGGTCTTTCAGACATGTTTGATTGATGCTCCTATTATTTAGGTATATTTGACATGCAGCGGAGCACCTTTATTTTGGTATGGTCATATGCGGAATCACTCCCTGATTCACCTGCTTCGATCGGTTTGAGGATCCGACGTATATTGAGGGAGATATTAATATTTGATTGATTTAATCAAATATTAATTATTTGGTCTCATTAATAATTAATTATTAATTATTAATTATTTGCTCTAATTTTAAATTAGAAACCCTAATGCTAATTTAAGAAAACCCTAATTAGGGCAAGCATATCTTTTGAGGGTATAAGGGTTTCACATGGAGGCCATTATTGGATTATGCATAGATTATTGATTATTGAAAATTGAAGTAATTCTTCTGTGAAGACTGAGCCAAGGGTTCCAGGATTCCATTGCAGTGAAGAACGTTCCCTCTTCATTGTGTGTGATTCAGAGGTTGTGAAAGATCAGCCGATCTATTGCCAAATTGAGAGATAGCTTCATCCAAAAGTTATCACAGAGGTACAGATTTGAGAGATAGCTTCATCCAAAAGTTATCACAGAATTTCAGGGTTGAGAGATAACTTCACACAGAAGTTATTACAGGTATTTCAGGTATTTATCTTTATTTAGTTTTTGATCCAATAAATTATACAGATAGAGGTATTCTGTATTAGAATAGTATATCTTCAGATCAGGTGGTTCAACAATCAAGGGTTAAGAACAGACTGGTTGGCGACCGTACTAAGTCCGTACAGGTCCGTACAGATTCTCGCAGATACCGACATCGACAGACAGAGATCCCCAGTGACCGACTTCGGCCGTCTGAGGACCGACGTCGGCAGATAAGGACCTACAGAGACCGACGTCGGCAGTATATCGACCGACGCCGGCGACTGTGTGTGTCGACACAGCAGGCCGAGACTTCTAGAATTGCAAGTTTATTCCCAGTTTGCATAATTTTAGGGCTTTAAGACCATATCTGTAATATTCTTTGATTTGCATAAGAAAGGACATCTATTGTAATCAGCTGGATGAATGATAAGATCTGTGATTTGTTTATGCATGTTTGAATCTATTCTGAAAATTGTATCTTGTTCAGAGCTTTATATGTTTCTATATTACCTGATTGAAGGGGATATTACAGTGGTATCAGAGCTTTTGTGCAGATAAAGGAGCCCCTAAGTAAGGGACATTACAGTGGTATCAGAGCTTTGGTCTTTGGTATCATAGTTTTGTGTTTTTCATATATCTCTATTGGTAGGGGATATTACATCTTTACCCTTGTGTTTGTATATATAGGACTTGTATCTTTGCTTGACTGCCCTTGGTAATTCAAATCACATGAGTCATTTTGATGCTATTTGATCAAGGTATACCCCACTTGATTACTCTTCCCGTTGGTCTCTCCTCCATTTAGTAACTCATCTTGAGTCATAGATGGCATAATTCCCAAAATTTTCATGAAAGCTTGATTAAAGGACTCATTGACATATGTAGATGGATCATGAGGTTGATCTCATGAAGGTTGACCATCATGCTCTTGAAAAATGTTATTTTAAGTAGGAACTAATTCTATTTATATGGAAGTATCATTGGAATTATAACCATTGCATGACTTGGATTGAACTAATTTTCCTTGACCTTAAAGAGGACCTTGGAAAGGTAGTGTATTGCCTTGATAGTTAGGGTGGGAATGATTAGGTTGATAGTGGATTTCAAAATTCCTTACTTTATACTGTTGAATTATCATATTTATACATAATATCTCTTGATTTTTATATCTTATTATTTCTTCCTCATTAGACTTGCTTGGTTGACTAGGGGCAGTAGGCTTATGTTTCGATGTAATAATGGTAGAAACATCAAATGTAGGGGTTTGAAAATAAGGTAATAGAGGTATTGGGGGTCTTATTTCAATATTCAAATCTTAAATCAAATACTTTTATACCCTTATGTCCACTTAAAATTTATTAGGCAATGGGATTCCTCCCATACATTGTATTATCATAGAAATATCACTATCAAAATATTTAGGATAATAAAGGAAAGCAGGTGAAGTGTGGGTCTTACCAAGATTGGGATCCTATCTCATGTCTTATAAAATATTGTGTTGAAGTATCCTTATTAAGGTGCTCTCCTTATGTTGGTTAGCAACTCAGTCAATGACAAGTTATCACTCTTGTCTTCAAATTTTCACCTCAAATCATCTTTTATTTCATCCTATGTGGTGACAGATTTAGGTGATAGAGTGCCATACCAGTCAAGATATTTAATTTTAAAAGAGACATCTAACAACCTCATTGATATGTTCTCCCCAATTATATGATGGATAAGATATAAATTAGCAATGTTTCTAATATGTTCAATAGGGGTAATGACAGACTAATTGGTGTATGAGGGAACACTTTTGAGCACAGATATGGGAATGCCATCTTAGTGGGCCAGTGTTACATGACTATATATATTGAATGAAACAAAATTAAGGATCCATTTCATGGAAAATTTATGACTTTATAAGAATGGGCCAATCAAAAACTTTCTTATAGTCTTATGTGAAAGCTATGACTTATTTGGATAAGGATGGGTGTTAGCAAATCTCGTTACTTTGTATGAATAATGAGGAAGATATAGGAACTCAAAAGGAATGCCTTTGGTAAGATATATTATGTTTAATTTAGTCATGAAATAGTGCACTAGCTTACAACCAATATTCAAATGTTGGAGTAACTAGATATTGCAACAAGTGGATTGTTACATTCACCTTGTTGTCAAAGCCAACATCCACCTTAAACACCGTTCTTGGTCTTTAGGTCCCACTGGGCATGCCAAAATTGTTATATCCCAGATTTTTATCCTATATAAGTCAAGGATACCTTCTCAATTTTCTAATTTTATGGAACTATCTTTGTATATAGACAAGATACTATAAGAGATAGATCTCTAGATTTCAAAGGGCTAACTCCTTTGATCTATCTTTTAGGCTCACACACTACACTAGACTAATCACTATTGTGGGTGAAAATGGAAGAATAAAATTGAAATAAAACTATACTAATGAAGGTGATACACCAAATATAACTCCATAAATATACTTTCATTTTCACTAAGAAAGAAGACTGCTAAAACTAATCTCAATGCAATGTTCTTTTAGCATATGTGTTTTTACATGGAGGCAGATTGCTATGCATATCTAGAGGTGGGTGAAAAGGAGGTAAAATATTCGATACTACTAGTCTCTCTCACACTTAAAAACAACCTTAACCAACACATACACTTCATGAGACCTATTATAAGATATGATGCTACTCACACAATGAATATAAGAGCAAAATGAAAGCAAGAAGACATTCATCACTTGTCATCCAAATAAACTAATTGACATACTTAGGAAAGAATTAAAAATATAAAATGAATATTAGAATTTTATTCAAATACAAAAAAATATGTCAAACCAGTATGGATTCTCCATACTAATTATGTATTCTTTATAGTTCCAAAATAACTTGCATATATATAACATATGAGAGGAGAGAGAAGAAATGAACTTGAATAGTAACTATGACAAGTGTAAAGACATGGAACCTAGTTAAAAAATGAGAGAAGGAGTTATAAATAAGTCTATGAATTTATCTTAGACAAGTGTCCATCAAAAACATAATATATTCTTGAGGTTGGTGTTGAGATCTTCATTGTCTTACTTGAAACTGCCTTCTTGATGAAGAGTACAAAATTTGTCTAGAACTATTATAATAGTCATTGAAACATAAAATATAACTTGAGGAGTTGGAAATAATATTGTGAAATAACTTATACACTCCATAAGTAATGAACTTATTTGCACCACTTTTCATTCACTCTCTTTTAACTGTTCACTATCCCCTTAGAACTGAATCACACATCCATCACTATGGTGAATTTCGCATGTCCAGAAGAATTCATTGCAGATGTGTTAAACAAATTTTCAAGGCCTTATTTTTCATCTGGTCTATCATAAACTTCTATGAAAACTTCAAATAATACATCTCATATCCAAATTAGATAGTCACTTCACTTCTCACTGTGCTATTCAAGACTATCTATAATGACCAATATTATAGAGGGGTTTCCAGGCACGAACAAGATGATTTTTAGTTTTGAGGAGTTATAATAAATCCCTACACACCTCTCATAATAAATTTAACCTATCTATTCCCTTATGCACATGTAAAACACCTTAATTCCTACAAAAAAAATTAGGTATGTTTGTACAAGTGATACTATGGAAAAACTAAGTGGTGAGGAGCTTGGGAGAGTGCCAAATAGGTTCAAGTCACTTTCTAAGTCAAATTACCCCTTCTAAATGCATTTCCCTTCATTTATTCTTCATCAAGTTCTCATAAGGGTTTTAAGAGGGGTTTAAGTGGGTTAGGATGTTAGTAATGATTCATAAAGCTTAGACGGGTAACACTCAAAAAAATTCCAATGAGTTTGAACTAAGGGACCCTCTTCAACTATTCCTAGCTACTTGATACACCATGTAGCTCATTTGTATAAATTTGAGCAAAATAAATTGTCTCTAGAGTAGCTAGCTTGTATTCTAAATATCATTAAGACAACTTTAGACCAAAATGATCAATTTTGGATTATCTTCTGCAAACCAATTATTATTTTAAATACCCACTCTCCCCCGAAGTCCTTCAAGTTTATATAAGAGATCATATAGTCATATGAATGACTTTAGACATCATGAGGGTTTATGTTCAATTTTAGGCCTAATAGGCCTAGATTGTGTATTTGTGCATATGATCACCTCTTAGAGTTGCCAGTGACTATAGGTGCTTATCTATAATTTTATACCTTCAATATAGCTTTAGAAAATATCTAGTAATCATTCCAAACTCTATCATTCATCTTTTCACCATTCATGTATATTGTCTGTAGGATATGTTTATTGTTGAGTTTCCTCTGTCTAAGATAAAATAGAAGACACCTACCCTTTTAGTATGGTCATAATTAGGACATATAGGTATATCTCAAGTCATGAGGACCCTCTAAGTCATGTTTAAAATTTTGATCATGCTCCAAACACCCTCAACATCAAATTGTTTCATGACTAGTTTCTAGAGGTATGATTGTGTGCAAGGTTTTAGATGACTGAATGTGAGGTTTTGAATACTTAGTTTAGTTTAATGTTTACCTATAAAAATCATATTAAAATGTGTTATTATCATTATTATAGTGGTTTCATAAATGGTCATCCATCCTATATCCCTAGTTACCATCCAAACCTACATTCTCCATTAGTTAGACTATTCTTAAAATTGTAGGTGTGCATTTTAGATAAATAAGAATTTATTTTAGTCATTGATTAGTGTTTAAGGAATTCATTAGAATATTTTGATTTTGAATAAGGTCATTGAGGTCATCTCATATGTGGTTGAGCTCATTTCATATTTTGGAACCTTGGTCTCATCTCTTACAACCAATACACTAGTTGTCACATGCAATGTTGTATTGTTATAGATTCATTTTTGACCAAAAGGTATTGTATCTTCTTAGTTTTTTTAGTGTAAATTTGACTAAGTTGGAAGCATTCAAAAATCTTTATCCATTGACCTAATTTTTTTTATTATGATCAGATATGATCTCTAGGCCTAGTCTGTAAAGATGAGACCATCAAACTTACATAAACCTCCTAAAAATTCACCATAGGATGCTACTATGTATGAGATAGGAAACCTTTTAGGAGAAGGTAAGTATTCCAATTTGTAACTTTTCCAAGGCTGTATCTCTCTTCCAATATATAAACATTGATCTCAAGGTATTTGATCCTATGTTGAGTTTGAAGATGTCCTATGATCTTAATAAGTATAATATGAGACATGTCTCATGGTTAGGCCCAAAAATCACAATTCTTGAATATATTTCAAATTTCTCAATATATTAGGCATCTATGGTATTCATGTAAGATAAGTGACTTTGTTTAGTCTTGGACTGTCTCTTTTAATATTGCTTCATGATGTCCTACAATCTCAACCCTATATTAAAATAGGTCTCTTAAATTGCATTATCAACCTTAAACCTCTCTCAAGACATCTTATCACTCTGTCTCCATTGTCTACACAATTAAAGTCCTGTGGTCTCATTAGGTTTTTAGCTTATCTTCCCTTCCCTATCTTTTAGTGTCTTGAATATCTCTTCAATGCAAACCCTCAATGGAGAAACTAACTTTTTTTTAGGGGGTTGAACATAGGTGTATTACCTTAACCTGAAGCAGCTCACAAGAGATGAAACTCCATCATTTCTAAATTACTACTCTTAACTCTTAGTGGTGCTCACTCTTGGCACAATGATGATTCTATCTATCCATCAATGTTCACACATGCCAACCATATTCAAAACCACATGATAAGGATGAAAATAATATACAAGTACACATACATCAATTGGTTCATATATACCAAAGAAAATAAATTATAAAACTAGATCTATTAGGGATGCATATGTAGTTTGGAGGCACTAACAATCTTAGTGATTGTTAATGAATTATGGACCACAAATCCTAAAATTATGGACATGGAATGGAATCACATAGGTACCCCTAATATCCACTAAGTGTAATCAATTCAACTCTCCTATTTCAGTCTATACTAATAGAAAACCATTTGACCTTCTTCCCCTATTCAAGGGAGTGATAGGAGAGAGAAACTAGTTTTTTGTAGTTTTTAAAATATTGAAGACACCTAAACCTAGAAAAGACATGTGGGCATCTGAACATACCTTCTTAAATCCTCCACAAGTGCCATATGAGTTATAAAATCTATACAACTACATGATACTCCCTTTTGATAGTGATCTTCCTATTTTAACATTTAGCCTACACCATTTTTAGTTTTAAACAATCATCTAACACTTCCTGACATGTGGTATGTTATTTTTCAATTTAACACATTTTTTATTTTATGATAAATCATATAATTCACTAAATAACCAAAATATAGCATAAAATAAAATTAGAAAAGAAGGGAAAATATGAATAAGGTTTAAAACATATCTTATGACCTTCAAACATATCATTATCATCTTGTCTTCTTCTCTAATTGGTGATAACCTTGGTTAGTTGTTCCACTTGCCTCTGCAACTCTTGCATAGTCTAGTTCATCTATACAATAGCACTTCATCCTCTTACCATGCCTTATTCATCCAATATTCAAACTTGATTTGATACTAAATAATGAAACTAAAAACTATCAAGATAATAAAATTACCAATAGGTCAAGGTCTGAAATAGTAATAAAAATTGATTCATATTGAATGACTTGAAATAATTAAAAAGCCAAACCATGCTTAAATAAACCTCAATTAAAAATTTAGAGTTGACATGAAATTAAAAAAACAAACAAACTAAAATCTAAAAAAATATGTCTATTTTTAGTATCTACTATTTATAGTAAGTTTCACATGCAAGCGCATGTAACTATAAAAATCTCTTGAAATATCCTAAATGATAAAATTAACTTATTGAATGGAATTCAATTTAATTTTATGTTTGGGCATAAAAATATATAATTTATAAAAATAGGAAATTCTCAAAAAAATCATTAAATGGTAATTTCAGACCCTCAGATGATCACGTATAGACTCCAAAAATATCAGAATCAACTCTGATTAGATAAAGCAGCTTAGGACAGGATAATTTTTTATGATATGATCTTTTTGGCATGTGGAATATCTCAAATTTAGTTATGGATCAAAATTTATGGAATCCAAAAGGTTCACCTATTTTTCTGCATCATTCTCCTCCAGTTGAAAACATCTCAGCTCTTATGAGTTACCCTAATTGTACTAATACCATTTTTATTTTTTAATCTTCTTCAAATCCCAATCTATAATCTAAGTTTCATCTTCTCACTTCAATCTTTCTCACTTCACCAAATACCTATTATAATTTCCTTGACTTATGCTCACTATCTTCATATCTAGAACATGCACTATCTTTTCTTTCTTCTTCGATGGAACCTGTTGCTCCCAATTTAATTCTTCATATCCATCACCTTCACCATATTCTCCATGGAATTCATATAAAGTTTACACATTAAATACTAGTGATATATCAAATTTCTATGGTAAACTCACCTCATAAGCATTGTCAATGATTTTCTTCATAAATTCTGCATGGTCTAATGTTATTGTACTTTAACTTGTTGTATGTGCCTTTTTTAAATATTTCTTTCCTCGAGAAAACCATTACCAACTTACCTTATTAAAATATATTGGATCTTATTCTAACATCTACTAATACTTTATATTTCTCATTAATTTCTTGTAGCTTTCTTCTTATTGCTTGCAACTGCGGCATATTCTTTGCAAATGTTTCTACATCATCACTAATTCAATTTGCAATTGGAAATTATACCAACTATAAAATTCCCATAGAATTTCTTCCATAAAAAATTTAAAATGGTGACTTTCCTTTTAATCTATTCACTAAAAAATTATATGCCAACTCATCTTCTGGTAAAGCTAAGTCTCATAGCTTGGGATTCTCTCCCAACATTCATCTCAACAAATTTCCCAAACTTTTATTAACAATTTCTGTTTGTCCATCTATTTGTGGTTGATATGCACTACTAAATTATAGCTTAGTACCCATCTTATTCTACAATTTCCTCTAAAAATGACTTATAAAATTTGTCTCCCTATCTAAAGTAATAGTTTTTTGGAGCACCATGCAATCTCACAATGTCCTTAAAAAATAATTTTGCAACTCTAGTGGTATCATTGGTTTTCTTTAATGCAATGAAATAAAACATTTCATAAAATCTATATAAAATAACTAAAATTAAATCACTACCTCTCTCTGTGTTTGGACATCCTAAAACAAAATCCATACTCAAATATGTCTATGGTCTTCTTGGAATTGGTAATGACATGTATAATCTAGTATTTTGTGCATGTCCTTTATCCACATGACATATCTTACACATTCAAACATACTTTTTCACATCTCTATTCATCCTTGGCCAAAAATACTTTTCCTCCACCAAATCTATTGTCTTCATCTTACCAAAATGTCTAGCCAGACCACCACTTTGTAATTATCTTATTATATTATCTTGTAGAGACCCAACTAGAATACATAATTATTTCCCTTTGAAGATATAACCTTATTGTATAAGATACTCATCTTGAATAACATTTGTCCCACCTATTAATTTTCAAATACCTTGCCAAAATATGGATTAGTAAAATATAATTCTTTTATAGCTTCAAACCCAACGACCTCACTCACCATAATAGTTAATAACGTTACCCTCTTGCTTAATGCATCAATGACCTAATTCTATTTTCCTAATTTATGTTTCAACACAAAAGTATACCCCTACAATAAATATACCCACTTTTCATGCGTACTATTCAACTTATTTTGGTTGTTCACATACTTCAAACCCTCATGATCTATAAATTAGATAAAATCTTTAGGAACTAGGTAATGCCTCTAATGTCTTAATGCTTGTACAATTACATAAAGTTCAAAATCATAAGTATAATATTTTTATTACCTCATTCAATTTTTCACTAAAACATGATATTCACTTTCCTTCTTGATTCTGAACAACACCATTATCCACAAATGAAGCATCACAATCAACCTTGAACACTTTGTTAAAATTCGATAATGCTAAAATTGGTCTTTATGTAATCTTATTAAAAAATTCAAATCTTTTTGTGGCTTCTCTAGTCCATTTAAATTCCTTGTCTCTCATGCAATCTATTATTGGTGCCATAATACTACTAAATTTTTAATACATTTTCTATAAATATTTTCAAAACCATGGAAATTTTTTACCTCTGTAATGCTTTCTGGAATAGGCCACTCAACAATTGCCTTTATTTTTTTCATACAATCTCACACCATCTACTAAAAATACAAATCCCAAAAACACCATACTATTCTACATAAACCTGTACTTCTTAAAATTTTCATACAACTTCTCTTTTCTTAACATGTCCATTACCATTCTCAAATGTTATGAGTGTTCTTCTTTAGTCTTACTAAATATCAAAATAATCAACAACAATCTTGCCAATATATTCTCATAGCACTATATTCATCACCCTCATAAATTTGCTAGGTACATTATATAATTTGAATGCCATCACCATCCACTCATATAAGCCATCCCTAGAGTTGAATGTAATTTTCCACTCATCTCCTTCATGAATTCAAATATGATAATAACCACTCCTAAGTCCAATCTTTGTAAAATATTTTACCCCTAAATCCACATCCATCATATCATCTAAACAAGGTATAGGAAACCTATACTTTATTTTAATTTTGTTAATTGATATACTATCCACACACATTATCCATCCTCCATATTTATTTGAAGTTAGTAATGTTGGTGTTGCACATAGACTCATACTCTCCCTTATCACCTTATTTCTTAGCTACTCAATAACCTATTTATTTAATTCTACATTTTTTATTGGACTCATCCTATAAACTAATTTATTAGGTAGAACTGATCCTAGAACCAAATCAATGTGATGCTGAATATCTCTATTCAGTGGTAAACCATCTGGTAACTCATCATGCAAAATATATATATATATATATATATATATATATATATATATATATATATATATATATAATTTCAACATTCTTGTTTCTTATGTTTGTATTTGTACAGTTTTTTATGTCTTAATTCTTTGCAATTAATACATAACAACAAACTACCACCTTCATATATTGGATAAATTCTTTAGTAGAGAGAATGCTTTTTTATTTCTCTTCCTCTTTAAGAGGCAACAAGACTATCTTTGTACCACATTTCCAAGAAGTGTATGTTTTCTTTACTCTATCATGAATTAATTTCCTATCTAATTTCCACGTTCTTCCTATTAACACATGACATGCATCCATCGGAATAACATCACACCATATTTCATCATTATAACATTTTCCTATAAAAAAATTTATTAAGCACCTTTTATCTATTGTAAACTCATTCCCTTTATTAAACCATCAAATCCAACAAGGATTGGGATGTTTTCTACATTTCAAATTTATTTTCTCTGTCATTTATTTTGAAACCATATTTTCAAAACTGCCACCATCTATAATTACTTTGAATACCTTTCTAACCGAAGTACATCTTATTCAAAAAATGTTCAATTATAGTCATGCATCACCATTTTCTTTATTATGCATCTTTTCCTTCCTTGGAATGATCATGGTTTTTCTCATCATGAGATTCTCACCAACATTTGTAGGTGTAACTTCAATATTTTGATCTTCTATCTTAGTGTCAACTAGATTCACTCTTGGGAAATCTCCTGACCTCCTTTCTTGATCTTGATAGTGTGGACACTCAAATGCTCTGTGTCCTTCTCCACATCTATAAAAAACATAAGATCTATGCTACTTCAAAAACCATCCTTTATCACCACCGTAACCTCATCCTCTCTAAAACCCTCTTCCTCTTTATTAGTATTGAAACCTTTCCTATTATCGCCTTTAATTTTTTCACCACATGATGATTCACCTATATTGGTTTTAGACCCACTTTTGGTGATACAAAACCCACCTCATGCCCTATTTGGAGGGGATCCCCCTTTTATTAGACCAAGAGACGTTCTTCTTAATTTTTGTCTATTTTGTTTTTCTTCTACCTTCAAAGCCAATTGATAAACCTCGTCCATGCAAAGTATTCTATGCATTATTAACTCATTTTTAATATAAAATTTCAAACCATTTACATACCCTGAATACATCTACTCTTATGTTTCATCATGCTCTAATTGTATGGAAAGCTTATAAAATTCATCTGTATACTCTTGTATAAAGTATTCTTTTTACCCCAAATTTTAAAATATTTTGTATAGGGTTTGTGCATAATCCACATGAATAAATTTATACCTCGGGCTATTCTCCATATTTTTTCATGAATTAATCTTCACTTTAACTTTCTCTATCTCTCTTTTTGCAGGTGTTCCCACTAAATCATTGCATGAACTTTCAATTTCATGCATGTAAATTTTCCCTTCTTGCCTTCTCTTTTAGTCTTCCACTTGAAGAAATTCTCCATGCTATTCATCCAATCTATCAACTCCTCTATTTTTAAAATGCCTCCATAATTTGGAATGTCAACCTCGATTCCGTCATTCATTCCTTCTAAATCCTGAACCATCCTTTCTTTCATCGATGGTGGTTTCTCTTACCATTATTCTTATTGCTAAACTTCTTCATCACAATATCCTCTATAGATATTTTATATTCTAATTCATCTATGCAATACCTCCTCATCCTCTCACCATGTCTAACTCATATAAGATTCAAATTTGTTCTAATACTAGATAATGAAATTGAAAACCATCAAGATAATAAAATTACCAATAGGAAAAGACATGAAATAATTATTAGAATTGATTGGTATTTAATTACTTGAAATAATTACAAACTCAAACCATTCTCAAATATTCCCATAGTTTAGAGTGGACATGCAAAAATTCAAAAGAAACTAAAATCTAAAAAAAATATCTATTTTTAGTAGATGCTATTTATAGTAAGTTCTTCATGTAAGCACATGAAGACTTAAATATATATCAACATATATAAATGATAAAATTAAGATCTCATGTGAAATTTAACTAAGGTTAAGATTTGAATAGAAAAATATACAATTTCTAAAAATAGGAAGTTCCCAAACAAATCATTAAATGATAATTTTAGACCTTTGGATGATCACGTATGTCCTTAGAAAAATATTTAAGTCATCTCTAAGTGGACGGGGCATCATAGGATAGAATACAACTTTTTGATATGGTCATTTTGGTGTATGGAAGAGCTCAAATAGAGCTACAGGTCAAAATTTATGGCCTCCAAAAGGTTGGCCTACTATTTTTTGCATCATTCTCTTGTGGTTGAAAACAACTTAGCTCCTGCAAGTTACCCTGATTATACTTATACCATTTTTATTTATAAATCTTTTTTAGCTCCCATTCTATGATCCATGTGTTGTATTCTTATTGTAATCCTTCCCACTACACTAAATACCTGTTATAATTCCCTTACCTTGTGATCACTATCTTCATATCCAAAACTTGCACTATATTTTGCTTCTTCTTTGGAACCTATTGCTCCCAATTTATTTCTTCATCTCTGTAACCTCCAACATCTTATCCATGGAATTAATATAAATATGAAACATTATATATATATATATATATATATATATATATATATATATATATATATATATATATATATGGTAAACTCACCTCATAAATATTGTCATTAATTTTATTCACATTTGTGCATGGCCAACTTTTCTTGTACTTCAACTTGTTGTATTTGCCTTTTGAAAACAACTTAGCTCCTACGAGTTACCCTGATTGTACTTATACCATTTTTTTTATAAATCTTTTTTATCTCCCATTCTATGATCCAAGTGTTGTATTCTTGTTGTAATCCTTCCCACTACACTAAATACATGTTATAATTACCTTACCTTGTGATCACTATCTTCATATCCAAAACTTGCACTATCTTTTCCTTCTTCTTTGGAACCTGTTGCTCCCAATTTACTTCTTCATCTCTGCAACCTCCAACATCTTATCCATGGAATTCATATAAATATGAAACAATATATATATATATATATATATATATATATATATATATATATATATATATATATATATATTCTATGGTAAACTCACCTCATAAATATTGTCATTGATTTTCTTCACATTTGTGCATGGCCCACTTTTCTTGTACTTTAACTTGTTGTATTTTACTTTTGGACATCTTTCTTTCCTCAAGTGAACCATTACCAACTTTCCTTATTCAAATATCTTGGATCTTCTTATGACGTCTACTAATGGTTAATATTCTTCATTACTTTCCTACAACTTTCTTCTTACTCCTTATAACTGCTACATATTCTCTGCAAATGCTTCTGCATCATCACTACTTTGATTTGTAATTAAAAATTATATCAAATATAAAATACCCATAGGATTTTTTAAATAAAAAAATTTAAATGGTGACTTTCTTGTTGATCTAATCACTGAACTATTATATGCAAACTCAGCTTGTGATAAATCCAAGTCCCATTTCTTAGGCTTCTCTCTCACTATCCATCTAAACAAAAAAATTCAAAATCCTATTCACAACTTCTATCTATCCATCTATTTACAGGTGATATGCACTATAGAATTGTAGTTTATTATGGATATTCTTCCATAATGTCCTCAAAAAATTACTTAGAAATTTTGTCTCCCTATCTAAAATAGTATTTTTTGAAACACCATGTAATCTCATAATATCCTTAAAAAATAATTCTACAATTCTAGTGGCATCATTGATTTTATTACATGTAATGAAATGAACCAATTTAGAAAATATATCTGTCACAACAAAAATTGAATCACTACCTCTCTATATGTTTCATAATCCCAACACAAAATCCATACTCAAATATTTTCATTTTCCTATTTGAACCAGTAATGGCATGTATAATCCAATATTTTGTGCATGTCCTTTAGCTAGCTGATATATCTTACACATTGAAACATACCTTGTCACATCTCTTCTAATCTTTGGCCAAAAATAATTTCCTCCATCAAAGCTATTATTTTCATATTACCAAAATGTCTAGCCAAATCACCACTATGTAATTCTCTTAATTCTCTTATTATATTATCTTTTAGAGACCCAACTAGAATGCATAATTGTTTCCCTGTGAAGAGATAACTTTCTTGTATAAGATAATAATCATGAATAGCATTTTTTCAACTCATTAATGGATTTTTGCACTGATCAATTGACTCACCAAAATATGGATCAATATCATATAATTCTTTGATAGCTTCAAACCTAACTACTTCACTCACTAGAGTAGTTAATAATTCTACCCTCTTTCTCAATCCATCAGCTACCTAATTATATTTTCTTGATTTATGTTTCAACATAAAATTATACCCCTATAAAAAATATACCCACTTTTCATGCCTACTATTCAAATTCTTTTGGGTATTCACATACTTTAAAGCCTCATGATCTATAAATAGGATAAACTCTTTAGGCACTAGGTAATGCCTCAAATGTCTTAATGTTTGTATAATTACATAAAGTTTAACATTATAAGTGTAATACTTTTTCATTACCTCATTTATTTTCTCACTAAAATATGCTATTGGCTTTCCTTCTTGACTTAGTACAACACCAATTCCAACAAATGAAGCATCACAATCAACCTCAAACACTTTGTTAAAATCTGGCAATGATAAAATTGGTCTTTCTATAATCTTATTTTTTTAAAATTCAAAGATTTATGTGGCTGCTCTAGTCCATGAAAATTCCTTCCCTATCATGTGGTCTATTATTGGTGACATAATACTACTAAATTTTATTTAAAAATTTGCTAAACCATGGAAAATTCTTACCTCTATAATGCTTTTTGGAATATGCCACTCAACTATTGCCTTTATTTTTTTCATCCATTCTCACACCATCTACTAAAACTAAAAATCCCACAAATACCAAACTATTTTGCATAAACCTGCACTTCTTCAAGTTTTCATACAAATTCTCCTTTTTAATAAGTCCATTACCATTTTGAAATGTTGTAAGTGTTCTTCTTTAGTCTTGTTTAATATCAAAATATCATAAAAATAAACAATGACAAACTTACCAATATATTCTCATAGCACTTTATTCATCATCCTCATAAATGTGTTAGGTTCATTAGATAATTTGAATGGCATCACTATCCTCTCATAAAAACCATCCCTAGTCTTGAATATAGTTTTCCACTCATCTCCTTCATGAATTTAAATCTAATAGTAATCTCTCCTTAGATCAATCTTGGTAGAATATTGTACCCCTACAAGCACATCCTTCATATCATCTAAGCAACGTATAGGAAACCTATACTTTATTTTAATTTTATTAGTTAATCTAATATCCATACACATTATCCATCCTTCATCTTTATTTGAAGTTAGTAATGTGGGTGTTGCACATGGACTTATACTCTCCTTTATCACCTTCTTTATTAGCAATTTAGTAACCTATTTATTTAATTCTACATATTTTTTTGGACTCATCCTATAAGCTGTCAGATTGGGTAGAACATATCCTAGAATCAAATTAATGTTGTGTTGAATATATCTCTTTGGTGTTAAACCATATGATAATTCATCAGGCATACCATCTTCATATCATTTCAACACTCCTTTTGCTTTTGTTATTATTTGCACCATTTTCTTGTCTTAATTCTTTGCTATTAAAACATAACAACAACTTGCCACCTTCATATCATGGATAAATTATTTAGTATAGAGCATGCTTTTTGATTTCTCTTCCTCTTTAAGAAGTAATAATACTACCTCTATGCCACCTTTCCAAAAAGTGTACATGTTATTTTCTCCATCTTGAATTACTTTCCTATCAAATTGCCACAGTCCTTCCAATAACACAAGACATGCATCCATTGGAATAACATCACACCATATTTCATCATTATAAATTTTTCCTATAGAAAACTTGATTAAACATATTTTATATACTACAATCTCCTTCCCTTTCTTAAACCATGAAATTTGATAAGGATTAGGATGCTTTTCACATTACAAATTTAGTTTCTATATCATTTCTTTTGAAATGATTTTTTCTCAACTACCACTATCTATAATTATTCTACATACCTTTCCACTTGAAGTACATCTTGTTTAAAATATAGTCAATTTTAGCCATGCATCACCACTTTCTTTAATCTACATTTGTTCCTTCCTTGGAGTGATCGTGGCTCTCATCATGAGATTCTCCCCAACATCTATAGATGTAACTTTAGTATTTACTCTTCTATCTCAGCTTCAACTAGATTCACTCTTCTATGATCTTCTTTCCTCTTTTCTTGATCTTGATAGTGTAGACATTGAAATTCTATGTGTCCTTATTCTCCACATCTATAACAAACATAATATCTACATTGAGTTGGAAACCATCCTCTACACCACTATAACCTCATCCTTTTTGAAACCTTTTTCTTCTTTGTTAGTATTGAAACACTTGCCTATTATCATCTTACCTTTCTTAACCACGCGATGAGTCACCTATATTAGTCATAGACCCACCTGTATTGGTATTAAACCCTTCTCATCCACTACTTGGAAGGGATCTTCCTCTTCTTGGACAAAAATATGTTTTTCTAAAATTATGTCTAATTTATTTTTCTTCTACTTTCAAAGCTAATTGATAATCCTCCTCCATGAAAAGTATTTTATGCATGCCTAATTCATCTTGAATAAAAAAATTTAAACTATCTACATAAATTGTAGACATCTGATCTTTTATTTCATCATGCTCCACTCATATGAAAAGCATATAAAATTCATCTGTATACTCTTGTATACTATGATGTTTTTGCCTCAAATTTTGAATTATTTTATATAGGGTTTGTACATAATCCTCAGGAATAAATTTTTGCCTCATTTTTTAATCCATATATTTCAATGAATTAATCTTCTCTTTACCTTTTCTTAGCCTCTCTTTGTATAGGTGATCCCACTAAATCATTGCATCACCTTTTAATTTCATGCATGAAAATTTTACCTTCTTGTCTTCTCTCATAGCATTCCACTTGAATAACTTCTCCATGCTATTCATCCAATCTATCAACTCCTATAATATTAAACTACCTCCATAATCTAGAACATCAACCTTCATTCCTTTAGTCCTTCCTTCTAAATCCCAAAATATCATCTCTTCCATCGATGGTTGTTGCTCTTGTTGTTCTTCTTCTTGTTGAACTTCTTCATCATGATATGTGTCCTCCTCATCACCATCTTTTCTTCTTCTCTGATTGGTGATAACCTCAATTACATGTTCCACTTGCCTTTTCAGCTTTTGTATAGTTTGGTTTATATATGCAATACCTCCTTGTCCTCTCACAATTTCCTCCTCTGCCAAGATTCTAATTTGCTTTGATACCCAATAATGAAACCAAAAACAATCAAGACAATAAAATTACCCATAGGGCAAGATCTAAAACAATACTAAGAATTGATTTTTATTGAATGAATTGAAATAATTATAAACCCAAAGCATTCTTAAATAATCCTCAACTCATAATTTACAATTGACATGATTTCTTTTGAAAAAAACTAAAATATATTAAAAAAAGTCTATTTTTAGCATCTGCTATTTATTGTAAGTTTCTCATGCCAGTGTGCATAGCCCTAAAAATCTCTCTAAATATCCTAAATTCTAAAACTAACCTATCATATGAAATTCAATTGAAGTTGAGATCTGGACATAAAAATATATAATTTATAAAAAATATGAAATTCTTGAAAAAATCATTAAATAGTAATTTCAAACCCTTAAATGATCACATATGGCCTCCAAAGAATATTTAAATAAAATATAAGTAGATATGGAAGCTTAATATAACATTAAATTTTTTGAGATGATCATTTTGGCATGTAGAAGAGCTCAAATGGAGCCAGGTTCAAAGTGTTATGGCCTCTAGAAAGTTGGCCCATTTTTTTTGCATCATTTACAAAGTTTAATATGAGGATCCTACATTATAAGGGATTTAATTTGTTATTTTGGCAAAGTGTATTTTTTTAAATTGGGTGAGTTTAAATTAGTAGTGGTAGAGGTGATAACTATTCGAAGATGATTGTTCAATTTTGGACATTTTCATGAATTAACCATAAATATGTATGTGTTATTAAAATTATGCATACACATTATTCTATCTAGGCCTAGTAAATGCAAGTTTATAGTACATATGCATTCCTAAGAGTAGGCAATATTAAAGACTTAAAAAACAAATAATGTGAAAACTAAGATGCAGGGGGTTATTTCCTAAAATAAAATTTAAGTATAATTTAAATTAATTTTAATAAATATAAGAAATTAGGGTCACAATACATCTTATGGAATTCGTCTCACAACTCCATGAGTTATGATTTGGAAGTAGATCATTTAAAAAAAATATAATTTGTCTAGTACTTAATCATTTTTAGGATTTTAGTATTCAGATAGGGATTTTATGGCATAACATTTATAATTGATGTCTATTTTGGGTTAACATAAAGTTATTTTTTGGGTCTTCAAGCATTATAGAATGCTTGCTAACATTTTTTGGAGTTATAAGATTGTTAAAACTAAATGTTACAAACTAATGTACACCCAAACACTCCTTTATGTCAATTTTCCTTATGATTAGGTTCCTTATAGGCCAAAAATGACACAACAACATCAAAATAATTTATGACAAGGGTAAATGGTATAATTTCGGGTACATTTAGTAGGGTCACACAAATTCATTTTTAATTCATGTTAAAGTGGTGTGCATGAGGAAACATAGGTTGAATTAGTGATCCATGTACACCCAACCACGCCTTTATGATGATTTTACATGTGATTATGTCATTTATAGGCCAAAAGTGACATAAGAACACTATATCCACTTATGTCCAAGGTAAATGCAAATAATTTTAGAAAACTTTATGCATGATCACCTCATTTCTCTTTAAATTAAAGAAAAAATATGTGATTACATATAAATATACATTGAATTATGACCCTTGCACATCTAACCATTAATTTATGTTGATTTTACTTGTGATTAGCTCCACTATATGCCAAAAGTCACACGAAACACCATATCCACTTGCAACCATGGAAATGTAGATTATTTTGGGCACATGTATTCATATTCACCCTTATTCACTTTGAATTCAATCCAAAGTGGTGTGATTGGATAAACATAGGTTACAATGATGACCCATGCACATAAAACCACCA
Organism: Torreya grandis; assembly: GCA_037957365.1. NCBI lineage: Eukaryota > Viridiplantae > Streptophyta > Pinopsida > Cupressales > Taxaceae > Torreya > Torreya grandis. The sequence goes on along the minus strand of JARHVA010000617.1, from coordinate 4,199,145 downwards.
ATTTATTTTATTTTTACTTATGATTTTAGGGTGAGGTAAAATAAAAATAATTTGGGACATGTTCATTAATAATTAACCCAATTCACTATGCCAAATTGGTGTGATTAGGATAATGTATGTCCATTGATAATTCACACACACCCAACCAATCCTTTATGTGAAGAGGGAAAATGCAAGTAATTTTGAGCACATTTATGCATGATCACCCTAACCCACTTCAAATTTAGGCCAAAGTGGTCTAACTAGGGAAAAATAGGTTTAATTGGTTCCCTTCACACACCAAACTAACCCTTTATGTTTATTTTATTTTTAATTAGGTCCATTATAGGCCAAAATTTACACAACAATAATATATCCACTTGTGACCAAGGAAAATGGGGAAAATTTGGAACATATTTGTGAATTATCACTTTAATTCACTTTGAAATCAATCCAACATCATCTAAATGGGGTAAATTAGGTTGAGATTTTGTTTATGGGGGACATAAATGCAATTAAGTCCCTCATATACTAAAAGCCACACAAAAACACTATATCTACTTGTGACCAGTACAAATGGAAATTATTTGGAGCACATATATGTGTGAACAAACAAATTCAATTTGAAATCAGGCCAATGTACTTTGAGTAAGAAAACATGGGTTTTTTTGGTGACCATTGAATATCCAAACACTGCTTTACATTATTTCTACTTGATATTATTGATACTATACACCAAAGTAATAAAAAAACAATATTTTAGCTCTTATCAAAACTATGTGGATATGAGATTATGAAAGTAGACCTCAACAATTGGAATGAGACACTGACCCCCTTAAACTATATGGTGTTATATTATAGGTAGTGTGAATATATCATGTCACTTAAACCTTTATCATACCACATGTATCTATTAGATACACATACATGAGATGAGTTTATTATAAGTCATGACCCATGGTTTTTGTCCTTAGATATGGGACATTTGATTATTTTTATTCGATATTGCCACAAATTTGGTATTTTTTTGATTCTAAAAATGATTTCTTGGCAGGGAGGGACTCAATATTGGGTTGGTTGGTATTAAAAAACTAGGTTATTATTGAGTGATCTCCTCTAGATTACATACAACTGATGATTAATCCCATTGAGCTCTATATATATAGAGCTCCTAAATAACCCCTTATCTAGATAAGGTAATTATTGTCATATCTAATCTATGTATAAGTATATAAATAGATTAAAAAAAAAGTGGTACCCCATATATATAGGGACTACATATGGATAATGGTTTTGCACACATCACCTTCACCAAATATAGATAAGGGTACGTGAGTGCCAATTTATAGATAAGGTATCTCAATTAATATAATAAATTAATCGAGTCTCCATCTATATATAGGGGCCCTCATCCTTCCCAAATATAGATAAGAGTGGTTGAGTTCCCATATATAGATAGGGCTCCCAATTGATTTACCAATTGAGTGCTCAACTAACCCTATATATCTAATTGCACCCTCAACCCCATATATTTATTGATATCAAATATAACATCAATCATCAATGATTGATGTACGAATGATGTGAAGATAATTTCCATTTATCCCTTCTATATGTATAACATAGGGATATGTAATATATAATACAATGGTCACACTAATGGGTGGGGGCTATCCCCTCTCTCTCTATATTGGTAACCCTGACATGTAGACCAAGCATATATAGTTATGAAAGATGTTACATTTAATTTATATACTATAAAGTAATCATTAATACCTTGAGAAAAATATTAATATCTATAAATTTTAGTTCAAAGTATATATAATGGGAAAAAATTATAGCATAACAAGATCACAGGTTGAATTTGATTTGTCCACACTTATTTCTTTCTTTCTTTCTTTCTTTCTTTGTCTTTTATTTTATTTTGAAAAAATAAAATAATTAAAAAAAAAGTTGACTCATAATAAGTAAAATTATTAGTCACTCCATATAATATCATTCTATAAAGGATTTATGTGGAAGTTATTGTAAGGATTTATCACTTTAGGAAAAGATAATGTATTACTAATCTAATATAACATGGTCTCTATATAGAGATCACTAGTGGCAAGTCTAATGTTTTCTTTTATGCCTATCATATGGGGTCCTACAAATGAATAAGAGTGAAAGAGGTATGCACTCTCTAGCATGGTCAACCTTATTTTCAAAATTGTGTTAATGGTCTCCCATCAACTTCATGGAGGATACATTCACTGCCATTCACAATATTATATCTTGAATGTGTTAGGCTGAAGGTATTTGGAAGAGATTATGAATAATAAGATAAGGGGGCATAAGTTAATGGATATGATCAAGGATTTGGTTATTCTCAACAAGCATTAGAGATTATATCCCATCTTAGATAGCTTGATCTAAAAGGAATGTGAAAATAGTGAAGAGCTCAACATATGTTTCAATGTGTTTGTCAAGGAAGCTCCCAATCACACCCCAATAATTATTCAAACAATAGTTTCCTAAAATAGAGTTAAAGCTTCACACATCTAAATTATGGAAATAAGTATATTTTTCTTAAATCCTCCTATTTTAATCTTTAACATGTGTTAGTACTATTGTAGTATATGAAAACTAGTGTAATAGAGAACTCTTCTATAATTTTTGGATGAGGACTCAGAGCTCCTAAGGAAAAATTATTTTGACATTCATGTTATAGGATATTTTGGGTTTGAAAAATATGAATTTAATTGGATATTTGACATTAAATAACTATATATTAAATCCTAGCACATAGAATTGGCTACATATTTATACCACTACAAACCATGCATCTTAGCGTTGTGCCCTTCTAAATAAAATTTACACCATTGATGAAAATAACCTTGTAGTAATAAAAAAATTTGCAACCTATCTTTCAATTCAGAGAATTTTTTGGGTAAAGTTGCATCTACCCTTATTTGGTTGTAATAAATGAATTTTTAATTGTCATTTGTTAGAGATTAACCTTATTTGGGTTCACTTTAGAATCTTTAGTTTTATCCCAAGTCTTTTCATATATGCACTTTTTATTATTATAAATTTAATTTATTTAATATTTATGAGGTGTCTCTCACCATTTTTTGTCTTTTCGTAGGATTCTTGGAGTTACTTGCACAAGTAACTTCTACCCCAACATGTGACATACTTCTCTTCACTCTTTTAGGAATATGACATCTGGCACATACTAAGAAGTCCTTGTAAGGTAATTATGAGATTATTTTAACTCCCTCATCCTTCCTCTCTCTATTTAAAGATCTCGCTCTTCCTCTCTTGTCCATCATTTTGCTCTAGCTATCTTAAGATGCCTCTTTTTGGCTCAAGGCCATTATTATATCTCTTTCTCTTGGATTATATTTGATATTGTACTTGGATATAATTATTTTTAAGCCTTATAATATATTTTGGTGTTTTTCTATGTTTGATAGTTTCCCTGCTTGCCAATTCTTGCCTCTCTCATTTGTGGTTCTCTCGCTATTGATGTAATCTTATTTATTATGCACTATTTCACTTTGTGCTTACAACATTTATCACTATAATCTTGGAATAGTACGTAATATGGCTTCAGAGTTATGAATTTATAATGTTGATCTTTGAACTTATGCTAGTTCTAGGTGAAAGATCAAGTTTTTTGGACAGTTTTTTTTACCTCAAACTACATTTATTTTTGGCTATTTTAAGAATTTTTTTACTCCTTTGTTTTATTTTTTTCCAAACTAATATAAATTTAGCATGAATATCTATTGATATTGGAGTTAATTCTTGTTCTAAGTATCTTAAAATGATTATAACTTTATTAGCATCTCCATGTTCCAAGCACATTTTTATCTTCTTTTGTTTGGCCCATACCCTTGGCGTAATACCCTTTTTAAAACCTGCAAAATCTTTTTGCATTCTCTATTATTGTCATTTTGTTTTGTTAATCCATAATAAAGTATATTGTAATACATTTTAATCTACCTTAGTATTACTCAATTATTTACTGCATTTATTTTGGGTATGTTATCTTTGTTCAGGCATTTCCATTCTCCTATTTGAGTTTTATTTCTCTCATTGTTTAATATTGAAATTCATCTGAGCTACATATTTTTAAAGAAATGCGCAGTAAACTCTGAAATTTATGTCCTTACTATGATTTCATTTTTCGAAATGTCTAGCATTTCAGTTGGCAGTTCAAAACATCTTTCTCCTCTTCCAGAAAATTTTCATACATGACTATAATCCATAAGCGAACTAATTTTTCTGGTGAAATTTCTTATGCCAGCGTTCCAAGTTTTTTGGATCTTTCTCTCTGTAAATATGCCTATCAAGTGGATCTATTTTCTAGTTTCTTACGTTGTGGCGTAGTTATGTATTTAGTTATCCCTTTTTTGTGACTAAGTTCTCGTCATAATCTAGCTATGTTGAATCTTCGTCCTCTTTACCTTCATTGTACGTTATGATATTGGTTGCATAGTGATGGTCTAGGGTAAGTTGTTCTCTAGTATCAATATTTCTAGTTTATATCATTTTATTTTTATGCAATTTATGTGCAATTTATCATATACAAACATTTTATTTTTTAATTTTTAAAACATAAAACCAAAAAAAAATCAAACAGCGAAAACTTTTTATTTATAAGTTATTAAACAATATGGTTAAAAAAATTTAAAACCCATACTAACTCTAGCTTTCCTTAAAATTTATGTTGGTGCTCTAGTGTGGATTATCGTTTACAAGTAGATTTTTATGCTTTAAACTTTAAATCGAAATAGTTTAATTTATTTGAATATAATTTGTTAAAGATTTTAATTGTGAGATATATAATGCCTTTACGTTATAATAACATTTTCAAGTAGATTTAGTGGTATTAATTGTTTTCAATATTTTTCTTTCACATCACATTCAAGTGGCATTTAAATTATCAATCTTTTTTACTTTTAAGAATTTAAAAAAAAATATTGTTTTTCAAAATAATAAAATTAAATATTTTCAATATTAATTACAATATCAAAGTGTAATTATCAATACTTTTCAAAACTCTCTTTATAATCATATGGATAGAATACAAACTTTTTAAAAACATTCAATGCAAAAAATGTGTCATTTGCACATGATAATCATGTCTTTAATGATGAACTTAAATATTCTTTTAAACAAATTTATTTGAACACTCCTTCTATTAAACCTAGTTCTACTAAACTTAGTTAATGTATCATACACTCGTTGGAGTATTTAGGTAATACCCTTGAAAACTTTAAAATATAATTTTTTGAACTTATTTTGATATAAACTTACATCATATTGTCCTTTGTATCAAAAATATTTTCATGCTAGTCCTCATAATTATCAAACGAATTCTTTTTATAATAATTATTAACATGCTCAATTTTTAGTTAAAAATGCTCAAACTTTTAAACATTGTGAAAAATTTATACAATACATATGTAAATATTAGAAATTGCATCCATGTAAATATTGTAGTAAATCAATTTATGATAATTTTAATTTTGGAAAACCAGTGAAATACCTAATTCTAAAGTTAATACTATTTAGATACGTAAAGATAATGTATCTTATAAAGACATTGACATGTATTCTTGTGATAATTATTCAATTATTTCATGTAGAATATATTTTTCAAGTGGCACATATTTCTTTTTATCTTTTTTGATTAATTCATCTTTGTATGCATTCATTCTTTTATATTACAAAATAAATATGGTTTAATTAGAGCTCAATGTTCTTTTGACTAACTTTATTTTTGTGTAGGATTTCATATTTTGTGATCGAAGTTATCATTTGCTCCAATTCCCTTTTTTACATCTTATCTTGTTACATTATGTATACGTAGATCATATTTTAATAACATATTATTTACTTAACATTAAATATTGGTATTAACTTGTTTGTTTTATGATTTTAGTGGATTATTTTTATTTCTTGTTAGTTTTCATTCCATTATAGATTGAAGATCTTATCTAAAGAGATTTATTTAAGATTATTTATTATTACACCTTCATCCTTTTAGATTTTAGAAACACTTTATCTTCTTATTTCTTCTTTAAATTTTTTTTAACCCCTCTTGAACAAAGTTTCTATTAGGGGGGATTATTATTTAATGCCAACTCCATTCTCTATTTTTAAAAAGTTTTTATCTACTTTTGTAACCTCAAATTAAACATAATAGAAAGTGTGGAATTTTAACTTCATTTAGGTTTCATTTAGTTTATTTAGATTTATTTTAATTTGTATAAATAAATTAATTTTATCCTAGATTTATGAGGTATCACTCACGGTTTTTGTCCTTTAGAAATATTTTTTGAGTTACTTGTACAAATAAATCATCCTCCCACATGTTTCACATTTATCTTCACTCTTTTGAGAATAATATATTTGGAACACACTAATAAGGCCTTGTAAGGTCATGATGGAATTATTATAAGTCATTCATCCTTCCTCTTTCTCTATTTAAAGAGCCCTCTCTTCCTTTCTTATCTATTATCTTACTCTAGCTATCTTGAGATGCCTCTTTTAGTTTGTCATCATTCTTCTATCTCTTTTTCTTGGCTTCTATTTGACATTGTATTTAGAAATAATTGTTTTCAACCCTTATATTAAATTGTAGAGATTTTCTCCATTTGAGTGTTTTTCGACTTGTCAATTATTACCACTCTTATATGTGGTTTGCTCACTATTAAAGTAATCTTATCTATTACACACTCTTTTTCCTTGCAATTTTAATGCTTATCAATACTATCTTATAATAATCCCTAATAAAGTTTCAATATTTTAAATGCATTATGTACCCAAAAAAAATCCTTTTCACCTTGAATTTATTTTTTGTTTAATTAAAACAGATTTTGGTTTTCCAATATGAGCTTTCTCCCACCATGGAGATTTAACTACTTCAAAGTTTTAAAAATATAAAAATAACTCTCGATTATATATATAATGTATAAAAGAACTAATGAATTGCTTCACAATTGCCTTATATTGAGATAGATATTTATTATGTATGTATCATTAATGTACGAGGTAGGAATGGCAACCTACACTAGTTCACCTTCCATAGATATCTAACCATATGTTTCTATCAATACAATGTTTCATTGAAAATAAATTCTCTATTTATATCATGAAAATAGTTTACAACTTCTTTTTTTTTAACCCATCAAATATTATAAAAGTATTTTCATTGTATATATATTTTAAATATTAGTAAAATGAATCACCAATACCAAAATAGAATAAATTGAGATAAATCTTGAAGTACAGATTCAAAATTCAAATTGTGTTTATTTTTATAAAAAAATAAGAAATATAATTACTAGTTCAAAATAAAAAATTAATCTATCTATATAATCAACTAGATCTTGAACTATATACCAACTTTTACTCAAGTTTGAGGATACACATAATAACATCAATTGATATTTGGATTACTTATAAATAAATCAACTTAAGCTCTTTAAAGGTATCATTTAATAAATCTCACCACTAAGATCAATTAAAGTTATGTTGTCTAAGGATTTAATTAGGGTCATTATTTATGTCGAGGTTCAATTTACTTCACATATGTCTGTAGTGGTTGAAATTCATTTCCACATTCATTAATTATAGTTTTTAGTTTGTTATCCTTATGTCTTTAACGACAATCTAAATCAGTTGAGGTTCATGTCCCCATTGGTTTATAGTAGATTTAATTTGAGGTACTTACCACTTTTGACTTGTTTATGTGGGAACTCAATCATTCATATATTCCAAGGAATAATATCATTGAAAGAAGGCTTCTATGTAATATATCTATCATACATAGGATTTATCATCAAGTACACATAAAGAAAGTATTACTAACAACCAATTGAAAATGTTATCTATCAATATCATACACATATCCAGATATATCAATCAAGTCGTAGATGCTTTTCTCAATATAAGGATCAAATTAACCCTAGATTTTATGGAATGGTCTTGTAGGCTTCAAATTAAATCTATCTAACTCAAATAATACAAAGGAAAAGGAAATCAATCTTACATGCTATTAGAAAAATGTATATCAAAAAATAAAATACCAGTGTACAATACTTATTTAAAAAGAATCAATGATGCTTTGTTAATATAGACATAAAAGGAATTCGGGAATAGGTATGGTTCACTAAAAATCCAAACAAAATATACATACATATATAATTCCTAAATCATACATATGGAGTTCAAATTTAAATAATATCATTATGTCAATGTTCAGGAATGGCCAAGACAAGTCAATAGGACTCAAGAATAGAGCCAACATAGATAGAATAAATGGGGGCATATAAGGTGTCTCTGACTCCACAAGGCAAAAAAATAAAAATGACTAAGTAGTATATCTAATGGTGTTGGGAAAATAAAAAATTATATTCAATAGCAGCAAGGATACGATCCATGTGGGACATTAGAAAGTGAACTGAACTACTACCACAGGGAAGAGGAAGCTGAGTGCATAATCCTTGTCTATATCAGTAGGAAAATATGTTGAACTTTAAACGTCTGTATAATCACCAACACAAGGTCTGATGATCTTCCTTGTATAACGGTCTTGACTGAGGCAACCCAATGGAGCTGTGCACTCTCCTAGCAATGAAGATCAAACACCTCAAGGTACAGGCCAAACTATTTGTAATACAAGTTTTCCAATAAAATATTGAGTATATACGAAGAGGCACAACTGTGGCCCTGTGTCAGCTACTTGGTTTAATGTGGGTCAACCTTAAAGTGGCATGAATGGTAGTTCATTGCCAGAACAGTCTTTTGCTATCTGTGTTGATATCGGCTGAAGATACTGTGCACTTGGTGCCCCAATTCATTGAGATTGGCTGTAAAAATGAGGTAGATCCTTCAAATATAGCTATGTCAGAAAACTTGTCACCCAAACCCCAAAAGTATAGATTGACAATCTAATCTTCAATGGTTTTCCTTAAAAAAGCTTTGCATACCTAATTGTAATCATGGAATTTCTATTCGAAGAAGAGTTTCAAACCTCAAAAATTTAAGAAATGCTAATATTTCAACAACTCTCAGATAAGAAATGGATTTATATCAGCGACTATCATGAAATAACATTTAAGAAAAATTAGTTAGAATCTTGTTAACCTAACCAGGCTTACCTAATTTCATAACCCAAAATTTTTTCAATGACAAAAAGAAAAACTATATTTAAAAAAAAAGGTTAATGTGACTGACCATAATATCATGTCCCCTATTGATGAGGGGTACATTTGCAGGGCAATAATCATGTGCAATCTATCGAGATTATGGTTTATTTTGGTATACCTCTTGATGACATCGATGGGAGACTATTGTTGGCCCTTTCGACACATACTCCATTCTTGGTGCAGATCTCCACAGTGGTCTGGCCCTATCTCGTATGTGAACTCCAACTCGTCCTCTAGTTTCATTCACCATAACATCGTCATAACAATCTCTATAAATCGAAGATTCAAATACACAGAAAATATGAAATACATTACCAACTTCCTGATAGCCCTCTACCCTTCAAAAATACATAACGAAAATAGAATATTACACAACGAAAATAGAAAATTACGCTAACCTTTCTACAAAAATTGAACTTATAGGAGTCTTCTTCATTCAAATTCAAACAACTGTTGTTAATCATGTAGAATGCAACAAAAAATAACAAGTCAGTAATTTAAGCTGTATTAATTAATTTTTAACTGCTATAGTAAACGATGCAGGATCATGAAAGTGAAAAACTATAACAAACAAAATGCATTTGATGGCAGACAACAGGAAAGATAAACAAAACAAGATCATATACATCGAATATGAACAGAACTTGAGACTTGTATTAAAATATTTGTTGAGCCTTGTTCGCTCAGATTATAGACATTAACAAACTCGTATGCTGGACTTTGCAGAGCTTCGCTGCTCAGAAAACAACCCACATCAGTCATTATTAGAATATTTGTTGAGCTTTGTTCGCTCAGATTATAGACATTAACAAACTCGTATGCTGGACTTTGCAGAGCTTCGCTGCTCAGAAAACAACACACATCAGCCATTATAATGATAGACCTCTATTTTTATCTGATTCTAACTCTCTAAATAGCTGTGAGAAATGATCAGAAGTTAATACGATCAATATTAATGCCATTAATTAGATCATATGCTTAAGATAGATTAAACAAAATATTTAACGAATTTCATTGTTATCGAGTACTGACAGATATAAATGTAATGATGAAATTGCATTGATCTTGTTCATAGTTGAATATGGCATCGAAAATAAGAAACCCACAAACATTAAAACCCTAACTATCATTTTCTTTTTTGGATTACATGTGTTTTTGGAAAATACATATTCCCATAATATATATTAAGTAGTATGTTCCATATATTAAGAGAGTGACACTTTGTACAATTTAAATATTTTATATACATTTTATTTTATTTGTTTATATCTTAAATTGATAAAAATAAAGTATATTTAATTTTTTATATTAATATATATCTTTTCATGTTATGTCATTATTTTTTTAAAATGGGAACTTTATATTAAGAAATCTCAAAATAGTGGTAAATAATATTTATTATATATATTATTTAAATTTAAACTTTTCTATTATTATATTGGAAAAAAAAAATTATTGATATTAAAATATTATTGTTATTGCATTGAGAAAAATGAAAGGATATATAATTTATCTTCACAATGAAATGTGATTGAGGCCCTTCACATGATAACTATACAAAGGTACCTATGTTTAATTTTAGTTATATAGGCGCTTCATCTAATGAACTATATATATTGAAAATAATTGTATCTTTCTATATCCTTCAATTTTATTATATAGCCATCCTACATTTATAAATTTAGTAGATGAAAATTAAGTGTAAGTTTTTTATTTTAAAAATAAAAATAATAATATTTATATATCAATAATGTGTTAACATTTACTCTATATCATGTTATATCTATTTTTATGTGTATATGATTAAATTAAATATTATTTAATTTTAAATAATTAAAAATAAAAACTATTTTATTTTAAATTTATTTTAATTTGGGAATATTTATTTTATTATTTATTATTTATTTTTATCTTTTAATAATTTTTAAATTTATATTCAAATCACTTATAAATAATTTGATTACATTTTTTTAATATCAAATACAATTCAAATTATCAATTCTTAGCTAATATTTTATGAAAAAAACACTTTAAATATTTTATTAAAAGTATTTATATAACATAATTTTAACTTATTAATTTTTTTTATATATTTAAAATTAAATGTAATTAATCCTAGTAAAAACTAACCTTATATAAAAATCATCCAAAACAAAACCTATTACCATTTACAATAGTATAATTTATTAAATTAAAAAAATACCAATAAAAATAAACATTTAAATTAAAATAAAATATTAACATAAAAAAATTAATATTCAAATTCCTGAACGGCTTCACCTTGCTAATTATTGTTGAATACATCTATAATAAAAATAAAAAATATTATGAATACATCTTTATATTATGAAAAAAATTTATTTGTTTTATTTTTATCAAATAAAAAATATTATGAAGAAGTGTTTTTTTTTTAATATAAGATCTCTTAGATAAGTGGTTTTGAAAATTAATTTTAAATTAGATAAATATATATAATTGTTGAGTGTGTTTTTAAGTGAATTTTAGAATAATGTAATAAGTAGAGATAACATTGTCTTTTATGTGTGTGTGTGTGTTTTTTTTCAAAGGATATTTTTTTAATGGTGTGAGCATATTAATATTTCATTTTTTAAAGTCAATATTATTAAAAAAACCTACACCCATTTTTATTTTATTTATTTATTTAAGTCATAATTATTTAATAATATAATTTTATTGATTGGTAAATTAAATTTATTATTGCGATAATTTTATTTATTTCAAAATAAAATAATTTATTTATTTATTTTTATTTATGTGAATATGTAATTATTTAATAATTTTATTGATGAGCTATAATTTTATTGGGATAATTTTTTTTAAATAAATCATTTATTTGAACCAATAATTATTTAATGACATGAAAGGTAAATTATAATTTTGTTGTTTTAATTTTATTTACTTTAAAATAAAAATAATTAATTACTTACGTGCTTATAATTATAATATATATTATATTTTTCATAGATGTTTATATTTTGTATTATAATATAATATAATATAATATAGTTATTATTAACACACATATCATTGATAAATCAATATAAAATATATCCATATATACTATTCTCAAGGTAATATATTAGGTTATCTTTGATAAATCAATATAAAATATATCCATATATATTATTCTCAAGGTAATATATTAGGTGCTTCAAGAATAATATCTATTTTTTTTTGTGTTGTGTATGACATATTAATTACGAGTTATTTGTTAATTAAATTATGTATTTTATGAATAGATATGTATTTAATTTACTAAAAAAAAATCAACTAGTATCAAAACAAGGTTTGGATTGTAGTTTATAGTTGGAAAATTTCTCTAGCAATTGATCACTTCAAACTCTAAGTGTCTCCCCATTCTAAAATTTAGTTTAAATTACTCTAATTATTGGAGCAAGAATATGATGACTCATTTTATAGGATAATACTTATGGGAGGTTGTATGAACTGGTTATGAAGAACCAACTGATTGGGCCACTATTTTGGCTACTGACATATAAGCTAAAAATGAAGTTAATAAGAATAACTCACAAGGTTTGTTTCATATTAAAATAACTTAGATAAGATTCTATTTCCAAGTATTTTAGGTGCAAAGATAGACAAGGAGGCTTGGAAGAGTCTACAAGAAACTTACTAATGTACTGAACAATTCAAAGTGGTTAGGTTACAAACTTTGAAGACATAATTTAGGGATGTAAGAAGTTGAAAGTGTGAGTGACTTTTGTATAAGAGTAAAGGATGTTTAAATAAGATGTATACTATTTGATAGATTTATTACAAAAATGTTGTAGTGGAAAATGTTTTAATATCTTTAACATGAAGGTAGAACCATTTTGCTATCATCATTCAAGAAAAAAATGTTTTGACTACTCTTAAGTTTGATCACCTTCATAAAAAAATATTAGTAGATACATTTTAAGAGTGTTATGAGAATTATTTTGCCTCAAAATTAAAAATCACAAAGTATGAAGGTACCAATACTAGAAATAAAAACAACCAAGTACAAAGCAATGACAACAACAAAAGCAACCAAAGATAAGGAAAAGAATGGAATCATAACTATTCAAGAGGAAATATATAAATAAAGGTGGTTCAACTATTATAGGAAGAGAAAGAGGTATATTTGATAAGAAAAATATTCAATGGTATTATTGCCATAGGTATGGTCACTTTGAATGGGAATTTAGATTAAAATAATAAAATAAAGTCATAAATGTTAATTATTCTACTTATGAAAATGACGCTTTTGTGTAAAATTTAATAATTTGGTATGTCAAAGATAAGAATAGTCCTAAAGCATGTATGTGCCTGTATTTAGGCTATTCCAATCACATGTTAAGGAATAAGGTTTATTCTAGAATTGGATCCATAGTATTCCACATAATGTGAGTAAAATCACAATTACACCTACACAAACTTAGCTCTACACAATGGACCACATTTAGAGAAAACCAGTGAACTTCTGAAAATATCCTTCTCTTCAGCAATTCCATTTTTAAATCCTTAAGAAGTGGGATTTGTCTAAAATCTTAGAAAATATTTTGGAGCTATTATGGACACTTAAAATGTGTGTATTTCATTAATCCACATGTCAATAATCTATTGGACCACATGCATGTCTAGTCACCATACATGTACATTTTTTTAATTTCTTAAAAACTTCAATAGGCCATAATTTTTGCATACAGAGTCCATTTTTGAAACTTTAAAATGCATTGGAAATATCTTGATGAGATTTTCACCATGCAGATAATTTATGGCAGATTTAAGATAATATAATTTAGTCAATATTAAAAATCTTCCTAGATCATTCATGCTCTCTAGAGTCTTCAAACAATCTTGCTTTAAACACATTGAATTTTTCATCATAATCTTTGAGATTATATTTCATATTTTTATTGACATTCTTATCAATCTTCTATTCTTCAATATAATATGTCAATGTGGTCTCATAGTCCACCCCATCTTCATCATCATTTGAATCATTCCATGTAGACTCCGTTTGATGTGAGAAACTACTTTACTCAAGCATGAATAGGTCTTCATCTTCAATAATACCATCATTTTCATGATCATACTCTGAGTCACTAACTTCAATCTCATTTGATGAGCTATAATATTCTTTGGTGTAGAGACTTTTATTGTCCTTGAAGTACTTTTTCTTGTTGTCAATCCTTCTAAATCTGTTTTTGTTTTTATCAAACCCAAATGATCTCTTGACATCATCATGACCTTGATCATGTTCTTCATCCTCATCCTTATTATACATATGAGGGAACTTATTAGTAAAATGTCCTACCTTTCCACAATTGAAGCATTTGAGGGTTAGTTTACCTTTATACTTGTCTGAACCTATTTTCAATTTCCTTAAAATCAAAGTAATTAGTTCACGCTCATCTATATCAAAAATGTTATCCTCCTTAGGTTTCTTACCTTATAACTTCTTCATTGTCTTGATTTTAGTCTTGAAAGTCGCTTCTTTATGTGCCATGCAATTGATCCATCCTCAACTAAGTAAGATCATGACATTATTCTATAACATATACCTTTGGATCAAAATTGAGTGATAAATAACTTAATACCTTTTGAATTATAGTATCCCCTTCAAGGTTCTCTCCAATACTTCTGATGAAATTCATAATCTCATCAACTATCTATAAAAAGGATGCCACAAAACCTTATTCCTTCATCTTTTGAATTTCAAATTTACTTATGTGAGTCTTCTCTTTAGTAGATTTACAATGGATTACTTTGGTGAAATTAGTCTTGGTAAGACCACAAGTGATGACATTCATTGCTTTAGAATTATTCTCAAATAACTTCTTGTCTACAACACTAGATGGAGGAGTAGTAGGAGTAATATAGCCATCCACAATAGATTTCCATACATTAAACCCTAGGGACATAATGTATGTCCTCATCCTTACACTCTAAAATTAATAATTGGGTCCATTAAACAATAGTTCTTACTTATTAGATAAATATCCTTGATGACTACCCATATTGGATCACCTTCAAGCTATCAGGACTTTAGCAAAGGACTTGCTCTGATACTAATTATTAGAGGTATAATCACTGAGAGAGGAGGGGGTGAATTAGTGAGCCTAGATATATCAATTTCAATTCTAATATTTTCAAACTATTAAACAAACAACATATATCATCTTGATCAAGCAACATTAACAAGAAATCTCATTCATTTAATGCATACACAAGATCAAACACATAACACATAGTTCCTATGGTAAACCCTCATGGGGAATAAAACCCACTCTCAAGCTTGAAACACATGTACTACCTATCATATAAGAAATTATAAATAAGAGACTAATTAATTCCTTAAGACTAGAAAACCTTGATCAAATCCTCTTGACTAAAGGCCTTTAGTAAAACACCTGTTTCATAAGGAGCAACAACCCCTATGGAAGATTAAGTCCTTTAGACCCTCTTTTGAAGTGAACAACTCCACCTTAGTACTGATGTCCTCAACACTTGATCATGGATCTATGATTATCTAATGCATAAAAAAATGCTCTATCTATCTCATATAGGCCTCTCACATAGGCATGCCATAATATTTCTCCTTCTTCACTCAAATTATCCTCATATTCACACTCAAACCTCTTCACATATCATCAAATTGCAAGAGCACTATTTTATCATCATAAATATAACATGAAAGTCACACATAGTAAAAAAATATTATCCTCATCAACTTATCAATAAGCACACTACATATCCTCTCCTCTTTGATTCAATGCCTACTGCTCTCACACAAATTTTGCACTAGTCATTCTCATAAGTCTAGAAACCATCATATTTGGTTTCACTATATATAGATCATTCATAAATTATCAAGTCCACAATAATATTTTCTAGACATAACATATGCCTTCACCCATAAGGCATCTTACATGGGTCACACTTAAGCATAATTCTCTTTCAAATAAGCCTAACTCACCTTTTAGGTGTAATGTTGACCAATTCACCTTCTTATCACATCTCAAAACAAAATAAGAACATAAGAAATCTTTAAAAAATATTGACCCATGACACATTATCTATAGTTCCCCCTTAAGTATCCATATCCATCACAATACCCTTTTGCTTAAGCATAATTTGCTCAAATAACATTTTATGCATAGTCACCATGAACAAATACATAGTTGACTTCTAAACCTTTGTTCATAATACATATGATTGGTTAAACCTTAATTATGCAAACATATGGTCGTTATGGATTATAAAACATGATCCAATATCTAATTCATTATGAGACATCCAAACAACAATAAAAAAAAGCTTGAACATCCTTCGTAGGTCACTTGTAGAACATAGTCAAACACATAGTCAACTTTGGACCTTCATAACTTTCATTATATGCACTTTCAGGTCTTAAAATTTATATTTATAAATATGCCTTATCTTTCTATACAAATTATCTTTTCACACCATGGTCAAATTCTACATAGATCAAAAGTTATGGATAAATAATAGAGCACTGGTGTTTCCTTCACAGGTTTCAATATTTAAAACTAAACAGTCATAGTTAAACATCAAACATTATTCTATCATCTCATGTCTTCAATGATTTAGATTAATCATGCAATATTGAAATTAATTTATGAAACTCAACCTTTAACTCATATTGCACCACTTCCAAATGTTAAATTTTGAACAATTGACCTGATCTCATTCAATCTTGTAATATTGACTTATCATGCATCATCAATTTTTATAGATCAATTAGGTCTTTATATTATAGTGATGACCATTCAATCTTGCTCAGAGACCCCATGATCATGACACATTTCACCCTTGAGTGCCTTATAAGCACTTATATTGTTAAATATCAAGTGCTTGTCCTCATATCATTGCTTCTAGGCATCTTGGAATGAACACACTTTGTTGATCATTTTGTAAGGAGCTCGATATTTAACTTTGTTAAATAATGAACACTTTGACATATTTGAATTGATGTTTACCATAGATATTCATTTTATGATTTCTTTTGATCCATTATATCTCCATCTATTCTAGATCTTTAATATCATGTAAAATAGACTAAGTATGGGGACCATTGTTATTTACTTGGAAGGCCAACTTTACAAAATCATATCTTTTACCTTTCTCACTCGTATGTTCTCAAATTTGGACCAGATGATCTCCTCACATAGGAGAAAACAACCATGTGTCAAAATTATCTTGAAACCTTTGTGTGTGTGAGATATAATTCCATTAATATGGTCACTCAGATTTTTCTACCACTATGCCAACTATATCAATCAACTACCTGGAAGGCCAACTTTGCACATGCATATATTTTGACATGATTCATCATATGAACTCAAATTTATTGAATATAAAATAAGAATAAAAATTAATAAACCCATATAATCAACTTATTCTTAAATATCTACATGTGTGATATATTCCATTACCAAACTGCTTACTTAGCTCTTTCTCGCCTCATGTAAATTTGACTAATTATGGGTAAACATAGTCAAAATGCCTAGGAGCCAAACTTTACACTTTCATATATTTTTTCATGATTGGTCACATGAACTAATATTTAACATGTGGTATTAATTTAATCATAATCATATGACCAACCCCCGTTGATTCATCCACATGTGGCAATGGTGACGTCTATAAATTGCTTACTTAGATTTTATACCACTAAACCCAAAATATCTAGATGAAAACAATGATAAATGATGTAAAATACACTCATTCATAGAAGTAATTAAGCCATATAAAACCTCTTATAGTACCCCTTTTACATGCTCAATACTCCATACTCATCCTTGAACATATTTAATCATGGCAAAACTAAAGATCAACCAAGCCTCCTTCAAACATACTAGGATAAACACATTGCACACTTTATCATTGTCACTTAGACTATTAAGTCACTTCATCCACCCACCAGGAAACCTCCATGACATCATTGACAAATATCTAACATAGTTTAGCTTAAATTTATAAATATTTAGATACATAGTTTCATTACTAAAATATCATTTTTGGGGGCATGATACAGGGAACATGTCTCAATCCCATAGGGATCCAAAAAATTATATAGATGGAATGGAAAGTTATACCATTCTATATGTTTATATTATCAAGTTACACTTAGGTCACTACCATGATGTCATCATGATATCACTAGGATTTCACTAGTTTGGGTCACATGACCATTTGTAGTGGTTGTCCATAGTCTTTTACAAGACCCAAATTATGTAGGTTGAGCAACAATTTTGTTTATAAAAGGGGGAAAATGTATACACCAAAATTTCATCAAGCAACTAAAAGTATGTCTTTTTTTTCTCTTTCACATGAAGGTCTTAGTGATGATTGTAGCTCTTATTTACATGGTCATTATGGGTCTTTTGGTCTATCTTATGTCTTTTCCCCCTAATTATTGAACCCCCAGTGGTCTTGATTCATCCCCTCTTAATCACAGTGGACCCTATCCTATTCTTCCTAATTTTTTCTCTTTTGTATGATCTTAGGACACTAGCATTATTATCTAGATAGTAGTTTCATCAACAATAGTGTCCACATTTTAGCACTAGTACTAACCCTCCTTTGATCCTTCTCTTATGTCTTTATCCCTCTTTTTCATCGTGTGAACCAAAAAACAAGGGTCTTACATTAAAACCAAAGTTCCATATATAAAGAGCCTCACAAGGCATATAATGTCTATCACTTACTATCTTGGCACATAATTACATAAAATGAGTCAATAGTATAATTCAACACAATATATATTACTCATTTATCATATCTATACTTGTCTACTTAATCAAATAAGAGCCTAAGCGGAAGTCGTTCTAGCATATCATGTGCATTTATTATGCACATTTCCTAAGTGTTAACTACATAGCATCAAAGATCCCTAGCATTGGGTTTAATATAGGTAGTAACTAGGACAATAGGGGTTTTGTCCCGTATAATCATAATATCCCACAACCCATTTTTTCCCTTTCTTTTCCATTTTATTTGGTTGTTATTTCATTTGTGTAGGTGTTCATTGGGTTTTTGAAATATATCTATGAAAAATAGTGACACAAATGAACTTTTATAAGTCATATAATCACCTACATGTCACTAAAACTCTCTTGAAACATCTCTAAAAGTTTTAGGTAACTCTTATACAAAAGGATATTAGTTCCATAATTGGCCACTAGCACCACTGGTGTTATTGTCCCCAAAAAGGTTTTTATTATGCGAAGCATATTTTCAACTATAGTCATAAAATGAAAGATATCTAGCTAATCTTCAAGCCTTCTCTAGCCTCTTGATTTATAGAAATGCCTATTTTATTCTAGATAAGTACACTTTCTCACTGTCTTTACTATTTTGGGTAATAAGTTATGAAATTAACTATTTCATATATTTATTTCAAGTTATTATTATACTCAACTCTTTAATAACCTATGACTTCCATATAGTATGTCCTAAAATTTTAAACAACTCTATTCTTTGCATATAACCTAGATATATTGATAGAATAGTGGGTGTTTATATAAAACATATTTAACTTCCCCTTGGACCATCTAAAATGTCTCAAGCTAATACGATGTAAAATTTTCCTAATACTAGGAGTACAAACAATAATATTAATCCACATGCCAAAACAATTCATATAAAAGACATATCTGATCATGAGGATAATTAAAATGAATAAATAGGTTAATAACAAGTAAAATACATTGTATCCTTTCATAGTCATATCCATGAAAATTCTTAATATTTACATAGTATCCCACACACTCTCTTAGACATTAAAAAATATAAAAGATTTATGAGCAACCAAGTTAAACTATTGATCTTGATATTAGATAAATGGGATGTCCCCATGTATATTCCATTATCAATTATCTTCATTTGATCAACAAATTACATTTTACACCTAGT
The DNA here is from genome assembly GCA_037957365.1 of Torreya grandis. Lineage (NCBI taxonomy): Eukaryota > Viridiplantae > Streptophyta > Pinopsida > Cupressales > Taxaceae > Torreya > Torreya grandis. The sequence goes on along the minus strand of JARHVA010000617.1, from coordinate 4,179,016 downwards.
GTGGGCATGGATTATGTCTTGAAATCATTGTTCCCTAAAAACAATCCAACTATTTCTATATCATACATGGGAACCATTAATATTTTGACACAAATACTAGTTTCAATGCCTATTTCAACACAAGTATTTGCATCCCTCATGGTGACCTAAAAAAACTCAAAAATTAGTGACCAAAGTGTAAAAGATCTTGAAAAAAAAAATAAAAATTTGGAAGACAATGTTACTAAATTTGAATAAAATGCAACAAAATCACACCATGTTATTTATTCAAAAGATGTATTACTTATCCATCTTGCACCTAAGATATCTTTGTTCCCCTTCCCAACTAGTTTTTTTGTACCCATGTTGACAACTTATGATCACAAGAGTGATATTAAGAAACATATTCAATCCTTTTATGCGACATGTGTTGATTATGTTTCTAATGAAAAAATCTTGACTAGATTATTTCCAAAAATATTTATGGACTATGCCTTGTGATGTTTCTATGATCTACCAATAAAATCAGTAAAAGTATTCAAACATTTATCTAATAAATTTTAGCACATTTTTTAATTAAGATTATTAAAAAGATGTCATATGCATAAATTTATAAGATCAAACAAGGAACCAATGGTTAACATAATGAATATGTCTTAAGAAATAATATAATGTTAGTAAAAATGACAAATCCAATGGTGAATAAAGAACTTCAAGACATATTTAAATAAAGTTTGTTTTCTCCCTTACATGAGTCTATTATTTTTAATAAGTAAAAATTGTTTAATGAACTATGCCATATTGTTCAAAATATAGAAATGAAATTGATTGAATTAAATAATATCAACTATGTATCTAACACACGAACTACATCTACTTACAAGTTTCATATCAAAACAAGTTACAAGGTAAAACCAAATGAGGCTAAAAAGGACACAAGTACAATGGTTAATATAGTGTCATAAAAAGCATGTAGGCTCATCTTATCCATTATACCCAAGAGATAATCTACAAGATTACAGAGTCTCCATTGTTCATTATTTCCAAATATGGTCAAGTTTTAACTTATATTTTTCCCACCCCCAATGGTGGTTGATTTGAGAAGACCATTACCAAAATAATATGATGGCAATGCCTATTGTGATTACCACTAGTGTGTGGGGTATTCCAAGAACATATGTTACAAACTAAAGCACAATATACATGACCTAATTGATGGTGACCAAATTATCTTTGAGGATAATCGTACTAATAAAGTATCATAGCCAAATTATCATCACAAATAAAATATATTTAACAACCCACTAAGATATCATTAAAAAATATGTATAGATGTGACAATGGCATATCATTCTCACATCTTCCTCCAAAACATTATGTCCACCCATTATATGGGATTTTTTTTTTTAATTTTCTATGTGAGATACCTCTTATGGATCCTTGACCTTGTATTTGATTCGATGATAATGAAATTTTGTATGATGACTCAAACCTTCATTCTTTATTCATTAGGGCACATATCGATCATCATGTTATACATAGTGTTATGATTGATAATGGTGCTAGTGAGAATGTATGTACCATGACATTACTCACACATTTGGGATACGCACATGATGATTTATTCCCTTCAAATAAAAGACCAAATCATTCAATGGTAAACTATAAAAAGTTTTTGGTGAGATTGATTTACCTCTATAGCTTAGTCTAACACATATGGCCACTGTATTTTCATTTTCACCACACAGAGGAGTCTTTGATATGTTATTGGGATGTCTTTGGATACATAATATCCATGTATTACCTTATACAATATATGGTTGTCTTAAGTATATTAATGTCAATATGGTAATTATTGTTTATGGTATTCCTTATAAAAATCATTTGCAACAAGAAGAATTCATTACATAATAGTTGATTATACAAAATACTAATGTGAATTATGTGTGAAAGGTTAAGAAACAAGTAATACCCTTTCATAGGAAACCCATACTTGAGAGACCTTTACATTAGATATCTATAGTGGACTCTTAGATATTTTCATTTACACCTCCACAACCTAAATGTTTAGCTATATCAAATCACCATGTTAAAAAATTGGTTGAAATACTGACTATTATAACAATGAAAGTAAAAAAGAAAAATAATGTGTTCCATGAAGCCCTAAATCTTATAATACTAATTCACAACCATAGAGTCCTATGATACATACTTAGAGCACTATTGATTTTACACATTCTTTTTTACCATATACACATGATCTTTGGCAGCATGACTAGTATATCATACTAATTGTAGAGTATATATCACCATATCATCACCCATTAGGTGTGATCATTGACTAGAAATCTCTTTCCAAACATAATAAAAAATTACAAAATTCCAAAAAAATCACATACTCAAGAAAATATAAAAACATTCAAATAATTCCAAAACACAAAAAATATTTATCATTTTACATGTCTACAATTTTTTTCATGTGTTGTTTACTTTATGTTAGTAGATATCATATAATTTATATACACAAATGTTTCATGGGTACTTGAGTGTGACACAAACCTACATTATACATATGTTTCTTAAGCACAATTATTGGATTTTTCCACTTCTGGCATGATACACTATGTGGGGGGCATCTTGCTTCTATATGATAAAGATCAACACATGTTCTATTATTTATGATCATTTACATTCTATTATAAAGTTTTCATATATCTTACACATAATTTTCCTCATGTTCATGTATTATATGGTTTATTTGATATGTTACTCTATATGACATTTCTCTAACACATTTATGCAAGGACTAACATGACATGCTTATGTCAGTTACTTATATCACATTAATTTCATCTATTTACATTATATTAATTGAGTGTACTTCTTGTTTTCTTATGTCTTGGGTGTGGAACATTTAAACATGTTCCTTTATTGTTATTCATTACTCAATGAGTGTTACTTATTTCTATTTGGTGTGTTGACATTTTTACATGTCTTCCACTTGAGCATGTGGTATTTGAACATGAACCTTATTTGTGGTCTCCCTTTACCTCTTTTTGTGTGACATTTGACTAATCTTTTGTTTGTGCTTGATTATTTGTTGAGCTTGTTATCTTTTAGAGATTTCCATGATTTATATCATGAATCATAGGGATTTTTATGTATTCATATTTTGATAATAATTAATATATCTACTTTGACATGATAATACTATATGATTCTTTGCTACATGAGTCATACAAGTACATCATAGTTATCTTATTATTTTGAGATAAGGTGATTATATTAATTTGAAATCCCATCACCTTAAAAAGGAGGTAATATAAGTAGGGGCATGTCATGGAAGACATGACTCCACATACATACAACTGATAGAATGGAATACTTTGATTCAATTTACGTAGTTTACATGATTCAGTTATACATTTGGGATAATATTCTATGCATTGGGCACATAATTGGGTAGATTTTCTTCAATTTGTGATTTAGTTTATACATATGTTATAGATAAAGGATTAAATTTTGAAAGATAATTCAATTTGAACATATCTAAGGAACATTTTCAATAAATTAAAAATACACCTTTCAAAATTATACATACCTTACGAATATTTACCAAGACTTACCAAGATTTACCAAGCTAAAATAGTTTGATTTTATCTTATACAATAATAGATTATGTTTTATTAGTGTGATCGATATTTTATTCCCTCAATGGACTTGAAACTATTATATTATTATGGGTTCACATGGTTAGACCTTTTGACTTGGGCAAGATTGGTTAACTTATCTAAATTGGCTAGATTGATATACATACTCATACTAGAATGGGGGCATGATCACCCTCAGATTATCCTCCTCACATCTCCATGGTTTAATTGTGAACCTCTCTCTAATGCTTCAGATAAGAAGCATATATAACAAAAAAACTACAAAGGGGAAACATGTTTGTATTGACACATAGGTGTACTCCTTCTTTGTTCTCTTTATTTCCCGAAATTGCAATTAATTTAAATCATAGATTATAAGCACTAATGACACCTATAACATGCTCATATTTTTAAATCAATCAAATACAATAGGTTCAAGTGGGCTCAATCAAATAAAAGGTGTGTTTCAAACACCATGGCACACTTTCCTTCCTTTAACCTAGTAATTTCATCCTTATGCATTATTAGATTAAAGCGGGGGCAGGAGGAGAGAGGGGGGGGGGGGGGTTGGGTGGGAGGAATGGATAAGATTAAATATGGATTTATATGTTCATATATTTTTATAGACTTGAAAATTATCTCTTAAGGATAAACCCTTCACTTTAACATTATTTTTATTCGAAAGATTCACATTCACCACCTCACTAGTTGTAATGACTTGTCTCTTAGTCCAATTCTTGTTTATTCTAATTATCTACATCCAATGTAACCACATAATACACAAAAATTAACATACATCATTTTGTATTAGTTATAGAACACAAGAAACTTTTATCCACACTAGAAAATTATGTTCTAGGTGGGATAATAACATCGACACTATTGTCCCTACTTCAATACAACTATCCATACCTAACAAATAACCACATTTGAAAATATAGTATGTGTAAGGGTTGATATAAGATTTTTATTAACCCTTCCATGAGAATACTTTCAAATTATCAAGTGTAAATACATATCTAAGGTAATTAATTTGATCATTTAGCATCTCCATTTAAGCCTAGACATACTAATGATTTTCAAAGAATACGACTAAGTTATATGCCCTATTCATCTCTATGTACATATAAATCATAGGATAAGTCATACTTAAGGTTTTTAAGGACTCAAGAGATAGCCCATGAGATATATTTTTCAAGTTACAAGCTATACCATTACATGCAATTGCATATATCATTCTAAACTATAGTTCACATACGCCCCAACATATATGGGGAAAAAATATATGTATGAAGCCCTTTTTCAAGTAATGGTTATGTCGGAAACACCCATTGATAGAATGGTATTTTGTATTAGATTAACACCAAGAGCCCACTAGCCCATTTTTTGTAAGATACCCTAACCTAAGGTAGAGATATGGGGTTCAAGCTATAAATAGTGATACATAGCTTGTGCATGAGATTTAGGCACATAAAAAAAAGGTGACATATACACAAAATATCCAACTTGGACACATTAATATTATGAATAGATCATACAATATAGTTGTTTCTAAATCAAGATAGTAGTTTTGATGCAAGTGTCCCTACTCTATGCAAGTGTCTAGGTAGCCATAAAGAATATTTATATAGTATGATGACTTGTTATTGATGATTAGATAGTTTATTTATCTACATGCATATCTCAGAGCTATCTACACATCATTACATAAGCTTAGTATTATCTCTTTTTTTTTTATGTAATCAAAATATGGTGTTGTATTTTACTCTCTATATTTAGCATTTTCATAATTTCACACTAAAATAAAGTATCATAGAATAAATTTTTTAATTGTCCTACATTACTATAAGAGTTTATCCCATTATTTTTTACTTTACTTGCAATCTTTCTTTCCAAAAATGGTTAAAAAATAGTTAAAAAAAACAAGGACAAGAATATTATTTGAATCTTTTCTCAATGTGTAGTAGTGTAAGTGTGCCTCTATATGGAAATTGTGAAGTGGTATAATGGGTGTCTTATATGCATTTTACAGAAATCCATAAGGGGGAACCTCATTATACCTATCCTAAAAATGCATAAAAAAACATAAGGGAGGGTTAAAATTTGAAAATTGACACTTAAAAGAGATAAGGACAAAAAATTCCCATAGGAGATAGAATATTTTGTTTCTATTGTTAGCTATTAAGAATTTAAATAGTAGTGAATGATAGAAATAAAATTAATACAACATAGTCATACATGTAGATATAAAACAATGAATCAACCCCCCCCCCCCGCTCTCTCTCTCTCTCTCTCTCTCTCTCTCTCTCTCTCTCTCTCTCTCTCTCTCTCTCTGTGTGTGTGTGTGTGGGTGGGGGGGGAGGGGGAGGGGGGTGTCAGGGAGTGGGGGTTATGTTTTATACATCAAAACATTTAATTGATTATATAGTAGGCTCTAATTATTTCTTCCATCTTGAACCCCCCCTCCCCCCCCCATGGAGGTTGAGGTGACATGCTAGCTACAGATGTTCCACATCACACCATATGTATATAATTTTTTTAGTGTTAGAATTCATGACTATAATCTCTTCATGAATACCTATAATTGAGATGCATTTTCCTATATTTATGTAATATCTCTAGTTGTATCCATGTGGGTACCTTTATCCATCACCAACTCTCACTACTTTCTTGCCTCACCCCCTCCCATCCTTGATGAAATTAGTAGCCGATAAAAAATATTGTCTTTGTAGGAACTCCTTAGATGCATCTCAAACCAAATGAAACCATGTTAGACATCTATGTGGTTTCGTGATGGGGAAAAATTGTGTCTAATATCATATTTTGGGTAGCCTCCACCATGTATCCTTTATTGTCATATGGGCCCATATAAGTTTTTACAAGAGATCGCTTCAATATCAAATTCTAAAATTTGTCCAAAGATTTTATTTTGCCAGTAAAACCTTCCTTTCCAATAAAAACCTTTTCCTCTAGGAATAATTGAAGAGTCAATAGTAATATTTATTGAATTCTAAATATCAAACTTAAAATCATAGATTTCAACTATCATAATACCATGTTCTTGAATCTCTCTGAGTAGTAAAGTACAACACTTTGCGGATGGGTCAAAATTCATAGAAAAAAATATGTATCAATCAAAATAGAAAATTTCCACCTACAAAGTCTTGATGTCGAGGGGGTAAAGGTAAGAATGTAAAAGACCTTGGACAGGGATTGTATAAGCAATGAAAGTAACCAGGGACTGCGTATGGATTTGGTTGACATACAGACTATTGTTTGTGGATCTACAAAAGGTAATGTAACCTTTTGAAACTTTTAATTTTCTTCAATAATCCACATGTCTATAAAAAATGTTGGTGAGAACCATTGAAGTTGAATAAAAAAGATAGATTTCAGAATTTGTGCGATAGTTAGACAAATTTTTAGAAGGGTATTGGGAGATGAAAATAGTGTATTCCATTTTTCACACACATTCTTCATTCTTACTTGAGTTATATTGGGAATCATGGATATTTTGGTGATCAAAACTTCCTCTTAAAGTTCATCCCACACCTCAGCTTTCATGAAATTCTTTTCTCCTCTCCTTCTTGTGATGCAACTCTGCATTGCCATGTCTTTTTCGATCTAATTTAAGTAGTATTTAATAAATTGTCAAAAAGTGGGAGTAGAGTTAAAAGTTATTTTTTAATATCTTTATATATATACAAAAATATCTTCTCTCTCTTTATATATATAATGTGTCGATCATTTCTTTTTCACCTTAATTTGAAGATGATACTTTGTTACAAAGATGGGTGTTATTCAATGGTTGTGGAACATATTGTAGGAAATGCAATGTTAGTGCTCAAATAATTGATTATTATATTAATTTTGACATCTATTTAATTTTAATATTACTATTTAAATTATAATTTGATATTTATTTATTTTTAATATATTTATAAGTTTATAATAATAGTTAAGGTGGTCATGTGGACTAATTTTTGTATATAAATAATTAATTATAACATTAAATTTATTATTTATTTAATCAATATTATGTAAATAAATTTTTTAATATGGCATCCATTTACATTCACTTAATTTTTTTATGAAGATAGATAGGCTATAACCATAGGCAAAAGTGGTTATGCTGACGGTGTTTTAAAATAAAAATCAAGTGTGGTGATGGGGATTATAATTTATGTGAATAAACAATTAATTATGATATTAAATTGTATTATAACAACATATTTTTAACCTTAAATTTTATATTTATTTCACTATAGCTGATAAAGTTTTATGTTGATAAGAATTCTATGATGGTAATCAAGGGTGGTGGTTAGGGGATATAATATTTGTGTATAAATAATTAATTCAGACATTAAATTTTAAATTTATATGATCAGCACAAGTTAATTTCAACCTTAAATTTGATGTAGATTAGATTATCAATGAGAAGTCTTTTCATATTATTTTGAGAAATTATTCGAAAAATCATAATATCATAAATATACTGTGAAATTTTCCACCTATTATTATTTTCTATCAATTACTTAAAAATGGTTAAGAAAATAATATAATTATACATATAGATAATTCAAAATAAAAATGTTAATATTTATATTTATTAATATTTTTCAAATAAATATATTTAAAATATTTACTTTAATCTTCACTTACATATATAAATTATTAATTTTATGGGTTATAGGGGTATCAATTAACTAAAATAGACCTTCAAATAAAATTGATAACTTGTTATAAACTTGTCTTGTGAATAGTTTTTTTTTTTTTTTTAAATTAATAACATGGAATCATAATGGATATTATTTTTATAATAAAATATAACAGTATAAAATTCATTTCACCTATTTATTAATCTACAAATAAATCACTACTAGATTAAAATATCTTAATATCTATATATTCATGTCAATAGATACACCTTTTAGTATTAATCAATGACCAACATTATTTCCTTCACATGGAAATACCATTGGATATATTTGATATGTGTTATAAATTAGATTTTCACCCTTTGAGGAGATGTATCAATTCTCCTCATTGAAATGGCACAATTGAAACACCTCTGGGCTGTAGGTAGCCTAAGAATGAGATGAATCTCTAGATATGGATAGATCCCTTGATGTACCACTTTTGGATCACTACTACACCTATGTTTGTAAGTAAAAGGGATAGAGAAAATTTAAATTCAACTATCCTAAAGGATGTGAAACACCAAAATAATTGATGACTACCAACCAACTGCATGTGACACATGAGACCAAGAGACTAGCTAGGCATACACTTCTCTAATATGAGTCTTTTCACATCAGTATTTCATTATGAGGTTGTGATGAATTTTTAGGCTAAGAGGACTAAACAAGAGGCCTATAATGGAAATATTTAAATAGACTAACTCAATCAACCTTGACACATCAATAGAACACTTCACATGACCTATAAGAATAAGCTTTCCAACTACAAATGGGTGAGAAAATAGGATAACAATGTTAAGGAAATAATAGTCATCACTAAGTAAGATTACTCATCCAATTGAACACACTATGAATAGTCATAGAAGAGGTAAAATCAATAGTCTTATTGATATATGGTATGAAAATGAGTAAATATTTTCCATACTCAAGTGGAGTATCTTTTACAAAGGTGAAAATGGCTAGTTCTTATAGAAATTAAGATAGAGAAGAGAAGGAAGAAGTCCAAAGGTCACAAAGAAAAGTTTAAAGATAATAAAATGGGTTATATGTTCATGAAAATGAAATGTGAAACTGATATCATGCGAATTAAAGAAGCACAAGTGTCACCCCAAATCATAAAACTCTTGAAATGTGGTGTAGGAGTTCTTATTCTACACAAGAAAATTGCCTTCATCATTCACCCATGTTTGAACTTATAAAAATTAACTAGGGATAGGTCTAATGATTTTAATAAGAGGGAAGGGTTCTAGACAATACTCTCCATGCATTGGTTACATTCTTAGTCATCTATAATCTTCTGGAAGTGAGCCATCACTACCTGTAGTCAAATAAACTCCTTTTTTAGTTACCCCTCACACTTGGATTCAAATTTGTCTTAATTTTCCCATGAGAATCATTGAAATTTTTTTGATGACACTTGTAAATAACCTCCATGTCCTTATACTACTTAGTTAGAGCTTAGAAAGATATCCACTTGAAGTTCTCAACCTTCTCACCATCTTGCTCACTATGCTAGATTTGTCTAGCTGAGATGAGAGGTCTGGTAGGAACACTTAGGTGTTTTTAAAAGGAATTAAATGTAGATGGATAATTATATTAATTCTCAATCTTTCTTCCAAAGTTTATTTCATCTCTTGATAGCTCCTAAAACCTGCACAATGCATAACATAGTCAAGAAAAGCAATTTTTTACCCTGTACGTACATGTATGAAACACATCAAGTGGATGGGAATGGTAATTGGAGAGTCATATATATTTTCCATCTACTTTCATAGTCATTTTGGTTCATTATAATATCTTTCCATCCTCATTTTCCCAATTGGGTCCTTCTCCAGGGTTTGTGAGGGTTCTAGGTAGTTTAAGCCCTTAAGGATTGTACATGAATATGGGATGTTGAAAATGAAAAAAAAATACAAAAATTTAGATTTAAATACCCATATCAACCTCCCATAACTATTTATATCTATATATAAATTTCCAAGGGAGATATGAGCACTGAAAGTTACCTTATCAATCTTTTCCTTCCATTTGCACAGGCCTAATGTTGTCTCTGAACTCAAAAATGAATTAATTATTTTTCCTCTACAAGGTGAAATATTTAACACAACTATAATGACCCTAAATACATTACACAATAAATTTTAATTATTTCTTAATGATATAAATTAAAGTGACCTATCATTTTAATTCTAAGCCTAACCATGCCTAATAGGCCTGCCTGCAAGTTTGAGGGTTTAGAGTACCTTGTTTAGTTTCATCATTTTTTACTTAGTTTAAATGTTTTTAATATGTTTCATATGACTTAATAAACCTCTATATAAGGTTAATTTATCTTCTGGCCCATCCTTTTCACCTTATTTTCCAAAACCTGCCAGTTTGTGCATAAAGGGAAGTACCCTCTATCTGAGATAAAATAGAGGGCAGTTCCCCTATTCTCTAGAAAAATTTGAATGTTCTATATTATTAATAAAGTTTTAAATACTATTTTTACCAAAATTAATCCATATTTATTATTATTTTACCTTCCAATTCTCCCAAAAACCAAAATAGACTTCTATGAAGGCATACTATGTAGGGTTTACGATGTTGACATCTATTGCTTGATTGGGGTTCCATATTTATCTATTTACATGATATTGGTTTACCATGAATAATAAATTTTAATTTTATAATTTCCAATAATTCTTTTTAATCCTTGGTAAAAATGTTCAAATCATACACTTGAGTTAACTACTTAAGATGTTGACTATGTTTCATGCATCTCTTCCTCAATAATGAATCGTGTAGGTGGTCGTGCTTGATTGAGGCTTAGATATAATGTATAAAAACCCTATTATATTCCTATAGGATTATTTTATTCTTTTTTTACCCATTTTTAATCATATTTATGTTATACCCACACTTATACCTCGCTTTTCAACCTACTATTGCCTACAGTCAACTATATTTTATTGTATTAGAGCAAGTAGAGGCTTTTGGTCAAGAAGTGTTCTTGGAACATGTTCCACCTCACCTTTGGATCATATTATTTAATTAGAATCATAATTAATATGCCATTTTAGGTGTTTCCATGCTCAATCTTCTATGTTATACTTTGTGCCACTACAGTCAGTTGTAGGTGTGCATTTTGCATAACAAGATACCTATAGGTGTAGGTTGGACCTTGAAATATCATAATTAGACTCCTCTTGATGATATTATATATCCTAAATGTAAATTTTACAATTTTTAATCATTCCAATAAATTTTAATGGTCTATTTTTACAATTTTAGGTGAAAAGAACTCTTTTGGCTCAACCCTAGAGATATCAATAGAGAAACTCTGTACTTAAATTGGCAATTATGAGGCTCCCAAAAATCACCTTTCACTAATCCTTTTGACTCAAATTTTTTTATATAACTTAATTTAATGGATGATACAAGGTTTACATATTTATATGCTTCAAATATCTTTATATCCTTGTTATAAGATCCTCACAAAATGACCTAGACCTCTATTTTCACATTTTTGGGAAAATATCCCTGGACTCAGTCATCATCTCTTTGAAAGTGACCTACATTACCATTTGTCAATTTAACATGTAAATTAGGTATATAATGATAAAAATACATTATAGGATTCAAAATAAGGATTTAAAATGCTCTAATGTGATGTACAAATACCGTCTGGACTCTGTGGTACCACCTATAGTTGGTATTTGCATATACACATGCAGTAAGCAAAATTGGGAAGTATTAAAGATGTGTATGTTTATGATAAGTTATATTATTTCATAAAGTATCCAAATTCACTCCTATAAATATTAAAATATTTAAACACCTATCAAATTTTCCATATTAGGATGATGTCATCAAGGAGACTCATGTAGGTGCATTTGAGTTATATGTGGGCAATAGACATAATTGGAGTAATATGTGTAGATGAATGGCCTCATGAACAAACTTAAATTCATTTACAATCCATAAAATATATGTTTTTTCCTATGGACATATTTATAAAATCTTCAAAACATTTTTTCAAACATGAAACCCTCTTGTAAACACCTGTTATAGAGTAAGCAATTGTGTCTAGTGGCTAGTTTATGTGTTGTATAAACTTGAAATAAATATTCATATAATTAAAAAAATTAAATATACTATATTAATTTATTTATTACCTAAATAAGTTGATATATCCTCACTATAACTCCATTGACATGGTGGATAAGCTTTATACATGTGACTGCAAGTGAAAGTGAGTGGAGAGTTGACTATGAGAATGGCAAAACTAAATATTTGATAAAAACATGGTGTGATGGAAAAAAAATGGAAGGAGGAAGTAATTATGACATTTATATATGGTAATCACCAAATTACATTCACATGAGACCTTTTCAAATAACCAAACATTCTACAAACAAGGAAAACTTGACCAAGACTTCAAATGGCAATACCTTCTTGTACCATGAGATGGTTTTCCCATAAAAACATCATGGAACATGAAAAAATAATGTATAGAATCTAAGGATATATTAAAAATTTTCTATATTCAACATCACCAACTAGATTGTATGGACTTGTCCAAAATAGAGCAAAACCTATAGGGTGCAAGAAGTAGTGAGCATAAAAACATAGTCAACTTGTTATAGATGATTCATAAAAAAAAATTGACCAATTATATCAATATTTTTATATAAATTAATATATATGAGTTTAATTTTACCTCCCAAAGTAATTTGGTTTGAAACCTCTTCTATTGGTCATACGAAATCATAAACATGTTGACTGGTTTTATGTGTCTAGAAGGGCAAAGAATGAGTAGAATAGTTTTGGAACTTTTATTTCAATTTTAAAGCATTTAAAATTTTTAATTGAGTCTTTATAGTCTAAAGATACATTCCATGACCTTCTCCCATCTGTCACTTTCCCTCATGGGTTGTACAAGTGCCAAACTCCTCTCTGTTCAGTTGGTTTCTTGATTTTTAATTAGATAACCTACAAGATTAAGATAGGACTATTATTATTGATGGGTTATATAACTTATTAGATGTTTTAAAGGGAAATATTACCCCTGGACACATTTAAAACTAGGCCACTTGTATTTATAACCCCAAAAATTACTCTAAAAGACATAAGGATTAAAATGACTAATGACCTAGGCTAGTATGATATGGAAAGACATAAAAATAATTATAATACAAATTATGAAAAAATATTAGACCCATAAAAATACCTAAAGATTAATTTTTAACCTATGGGGGTCCTAATTTGACCTGTAGGGTCAAATTTGGTCAGCAAATTGGTGACTCGTAGGGGTAGCATGCCTGCTATGCTAAAGATCAATAGAGTTATCCTATCATGGGCTAGGGAGTCATTTTAAGTATAAGGAAAATAAGAATACCTAAAACTTGATAACAAGGCCTTGACCAAGATAATACATCAGTTACCTCAACCACACAAAATAAAGGACACACATAAAGCAAAGTAAATGCACTAATAAGACACACATGTGTGCTAAAAGCAATTAGGGATAGTAGAAAATAAAAAACTATGCACAATAAAAAATTAAGCATAATTCCTTTCCAAGATAAAAAAAATTCCTTTAATCTTCTACTTAATGATATGAATCATGGTGCCAAGCGTGTTGCTCCTTGGATTGGATATTTGATAGATTAGACCTATTCCTTAACACTTCAATTGATCTACTTTCAAGTATATCATCCTCAAATAGGTATCTAATGTAAATGTATTCCTCTTGAATTTATACACATACCTCATGCTACTTCCCACTCTTCATCTCATGACCAACTTGTATCTTCTTGCTAGGCATGGCTTCAAGAGGAGTGGTTTCATATTCTTTAGAATATTGAGGCCAATAAAAGCTTTTTATATCCTTTAAAAGCTAATGTGTTTCTCCCAAATAGTTAAGAATATGATAACCCATCTTAATGATTTCAATAATATCATCATGTGATGCATATTCCTCTTGAAAGGAATTTTGTAAAAAGTTACACCTTCTTTGTATACCCACTTGAGTGTCAAGGCTCCCTTCTCCATTTTTGACTAGATCATCACCTCCTTGAAGAGTATTATATCATGTTTCAATGACTGAAAACAAGTCATCCCAAGGCTGATTAGATACCATATTTTATTTCCCACATATGATATCTTGGTTAGTGGTAGAAGAACCAATGATGATTTCCTCTTCTTTGGCCAAAGGAAAACATTCATCAATATCAACACAAGCATAAGATTCAACACAATAAATCACCTATTCTTCAACATTTAGAACCTCTTGAGGTTTATCAAGTTGTATTTTAACTATCATAACCTGACTTTTCTTCTCAAAGACTATAAGATCTTTAATTTATTTCTTCTTGGTAATGCCAATGATATGCATTTTGTAATCAAGTGACTTAGCCTAAAGATGCTCCCAAGGAGCTATGTTTTATTCAAGCAAGAGTTCTAAATTTTTATCAACCAAATGATCCTCTTTAGGTTCCCACACCATAGGTCCATCAATGAAAAGGGTGATAGGGTGAGAATAAGATGAACTAGTTGGTGTAAGTGGAACACAGAACTCAACATCAGATTGAGAATGAATTGTAGGGGATCCTTTTGGATGTCCTTGAGGAAGAGGAAGCAGAACTTGGGATAAAATAGTTTCATTTTCTTCCATCGATTTGAAAATCACTTCATTGAAATTTGACTTGGATTGAGTACTCTCTTGAGGAAGGTTATATGGGGTGTGTTTAGGCACAGGATCTTCTTTTGGCTCTAAACCTTCCATCACACCTTGACTCAACAATCTCATTCTTGATTCTAACTCTTCAATTTTCTTATTTAGGTTCTCTTATAAAATTATTTCTTGAAGTTGATAGGCATCATAATAAGGATAAGAATTACAAAAAGGATGAATTAGAAAATAAGAGGTCTCTTAAGGAAGGGTGGGAGGGACTTGCATTGGATCAATCTCTTTCTCAACTTCACTCTATTTATCAAGGAATTTATCCCCTTTCTTTTCCCATGATTCCACTACCTTATTTTAGCTTAGGTTGTTAGGAATACAAGTCTCTTCTTGAGTTGGTGATACAACTTGAGGAGTGGATGAAGTGTTCAAGAAACTTGGGATCTCCTTAGGCTTGAATTCTCCACCTTGTCTCCAACTTGGGATTTCATATCTAGAAGTCTTTTCATGAGGTGGGATGTAATGTTAAAGGGAAATGCTAGATTATATTCTATTTCCTTTACTAAAATGATAGACTGATTCATCTACTTATTATCTAACTCAATCTACCTATCAATATTTACGTCAAAAATAAGGTTTATCTTTCTAATTCTCTCTTCCAACTGATTGGTAAAACGATGAATTAGATAAGCTCCTTTAGGCTCATGAGTAGGGGTCAAGTAGAACTAATATAAATATTAGGTATTTGGATATGAGGGAGGATAGGTTTATTGAGGTTGTTCCTCATGGGTTCTTAGCTGATCTTCTAAGGATGCAACTAGGCCACCCACATATAGCTTTTCACTTTTAAGCCTTTACCAATTGGTTCCCTTAATAGGTACCACTCTCTTTTAGACAAATATAATGCATCTCTCACATAATGAATGAGATAAATGGGAACATCTTGACCATCTCCTCTTATTTTTTAAAGCTCTATCGTGTACCTCCATAGCCCAAGTAAGCTTGCTTGAAAGTTGAAATGGATTGATTTGAGCAGTGACTAGGTTGACTAGGAGGAACAAGATATTGAGAAGATTGGTTATAGTATTGATAAAACTCATGATAAGGCTCATAAGGGTCATATTGAAGCTATTAAGGATCATGACAAGGCTAATAAGAATCATATAGAGGATGATATGGAATGCCATAAGCTTGAAATACCTCACCAACTTGTGTAAAACAATACTAAACATCAAAAATAGACATGGAACCTCATTTAAGAAGTAATAACATGAAGAAATATAACCAAAAATCTTCAAAAGGAAAATCTAGGCTACTTGACCATCTGATGTAACTTTGGAGTCGCCATTGATGCTTGGATATATGCCTCTAGAGGCTGATGTGTTAAAAGATAACACCAAAAATATTTCAACTTCTTAGATAATGGGTCCCACCAAGAATTCCAAAAACTATTGTCACTTGGATTTTCACCCTTTGATGAGATGTCTCATCTCTCCTCATCCAAATGGCACAATTGAAACACCTCTAGGTTGTGGGTATCCTAAGACTGAGTTGAATCTCTAGATAGGGATAGATCCCTTGATGTACCACTTTTGGATCACTACTATACCTTTTCTTGTAAGGAAAAGGGAGAGATAAAACTAAAATTAAACTATCCTAAAGGAGGTGATACACCAAAATAATTGACGACTACCAACCAGTTGCATGTGACACATGAGACCGAGAGACTAGCTAGGCATACACTTCTCTAATTTGAATCTTCTCACATCAGTATTTCATTATGAGGTTGTGATGAATGTTTAGGCTAGGAGGACTAAACAAGAAGCCTATACTATCACTATTTGAATATACTAACCCATTCAACCTTGACACATCAATAGAACACTTCGCATGACCTGCAAAATGAAGCTTTTTGATTGCAAATATGTAAGAGAATGAGATAAAAATGCTATGGAAAAAACAATCATCACTACGCAAGATTAATCATCTAAGTCAACACACTATGAATATTCATATAATAGTTAAAATCAATAGTATTATTATTATATGGTATGAAAATGAGTAGGGTTTCACCATACTCAAGTGGATCATCTTTTACAAATGCCAAAATGGCTAGTTCTTATAGAACTTGAGAGAGAGAAGAGAAGAGAGAAGTCAAAAGGTCATAAGGACAAGTGTTAAGCTAAGAAAATGAGTTAAATTTTCATGAAAAGAGAATGTGAAACTAATCATGCAAAGCTAGAAAGCACAAGTGTCACCCCAAGTCATCAAGATCATGAAATGTGGCGTATGAGTTCTCATTCTGGACAAATAAAATGCCTTCATCATTCACCCCTATTTGAACATCCCAAAACTGAATAGGGATAGGTCTAATTATTGGACTAAGAGGGATAGGTTAAAGACATGCTTCTCCATGCATTGGTTGTATTCCTAGTCATTTTAAATCTTCTATAAGTGAGCCATCACTCCCTGTAATCAAAGAAACTCCTTTTGTAGTCACCCCTCACACTTGGATTCAAATTTGGCTTTAGTTTTCCATTAAAATCCAATTGACAATAATATGTACATAATTTTAATTTTTGAAATAGTAAAAAAATCAAAATAAAAAATTGAGACAGTATATAGATTTCAATAAATCATTTTTGTGAATCTATCCTCACTATTTCCCTACACTTCCTCAAGATCCAATATTTTATTTAAATTTTCTTCTCATGACCTAAAATTGCATCTAAAAATATGAAAATATAGTGTATCAATACTCTTACATAATATGGTCTCTATATAGAGATGACTTATGGAGGACCACAAAAGTCAAAATTGATTTTGGTTTTCCAATATGGGCTCTCTCTTATTGTGAGGACCTATTTGCTTTAAATTTTAGAAAAATATAAAAACAACTCATAATTAAGTTAATATAAATGAATATTATCTATCCACATTATGAATAAAAAATAAGGGCATTACTTCAGTGTTGCTTCCTATTGAGATAGATATTTATTGTGTATATGCCATAAATGTATCACAACTTATCCTAACTCTTGAATGCATGCTTATGTTAATATATGGTTTTATTAAAATAATTTTATTTCTTTATATTATGAAAAAAAATTAGTTGTTTTACTCTTATCATATAAAAAATATTAAGAACAAGTATTTTTATTTCTATAAGATCTCTTAGATAAGTGTTGTTGAGAATTAATTTTGGATTAGATAAATATATGTAATTGTTGATTGTGTCTTTAGTTGAATTTTAGATTAATTAACACATGTAATGAGTAGAAATGATATTATCTTAATTTCATATAAATAATTTTTATTTTTATCTTTTATATATATTTATAATAATTATACTAATATATGTTCGGAGGATAATTATGTTGTGAGTATATTAACATTTAATTTTTTAAAATCAATGTTATAAAAAAAGACTATACCCATTTTTATTTTATTTCTTTATTTAGGTCATAATTGTTAACAATATAACAAGGGAATTATAATTTTATTGATGGGTGAGTTATAGTTATTGTTGTGGTAATTTTATTTACCTTAAAATAAAATAATTTATTTGTTTATTTCTATTTATGTGAATCTGTAATTATTTAATAATATGATTAGTGAGCTATAATTTTATTGGGATAATTTTTTTAATTTTAAATAAAATCATTTATTTGAACCCATAATTATTTAATAACATGAAAGGTAAATTATATATATATATATATATATATATATATATATATATATACACACATATACATATAATTCACTTCAAATTAAAAATAATTAATTAATGAGGTGTTTATAATTATAATATATATTATATTTTTATATTCTACTAAGTAATATATTATAATATAATATAGTTATAAAATATATATTATAATATAATACTAAAATACATATCTTTGATAAATCAATATAAAATATATCGATATATATTATTGTTGAGGTAGTATTCTAGGTGCCTCAAAAATAGTATCTAACACATATGTATAATATTATATTTATTTATAAAAAAACATGTTCACATCATCATTATCATCATCGTCATTGTCATCATCATTATTAGATCACTTTTTATTAAAAACAATTAGAAGAAGAATTAGCAGAAGTAAAAATTTAATACAATGATTGTGCTTGTCTAGATTTTTTGAGTTGTGTATGAAATACTAGTTATGAGTTATTTGTTAACTAAATTATGTATTTTAGGAATAGATATGTATTTAATTTACTAAAAAATATTTAACTAGTATCAAAACAAGGTTTGGGTTGTACTTTCTAGTTTGAAAATCTCTCTAGCAATTGATTCAAACTCTAACTCTCTCCCCATTCCAAAATTTATTTGAAATTACTTTAATTATTGGAGCAATAATATGATGACTCATTTTATAGTATAATACTTATGAGAGGTTGTATGAACTGGTTATGAAGAACTGACTGATTGGGCCACTATTTTGGCTAATGGCATATAAGTCAAAAATGAAGCTAAGAAGAACTCACAAGCTTTGTTTCATATTAAAACAACTTAGATAAGATTATATCTCCAATTATTTTAGGTGCAAGGATAGACAAGGAGGCCTAGAAGAGTCTATGAGAAACTTACTAATGTAGTGAATAATTCAAAGTGGCTAGGTTACAATCTCTGAAGACAAATTTAGGGATGCATGAAGTTGAAAGTGTGAGTGACTTTTGTGTAAGAGAAAAGGAAGTGTTAAATAAAATGTATTATCTTTGATATATTTCTTATAAAAATGTTGTAGTGTAAAATTTGTTAATATCTCTAACACAAAGGTGGAACCATGTTTCTATCATCATTGAACAAAATAATGTTTGGACTACTCTTACTTTTAAACACCTAGTTTTAAATCTTATGTCCCATAAAAAATATTAGTAAACACATTTTAATAGAGTTATGAGAATTATTTTACCTCAAAATTAAAAATCATAAAGTGTGAAGGTACCAATACTAAAATAGAAATAACCAAGTACAAGGCAATGATAACAACAAAATCAACCAATGATATACAGAAAAATGAAATCATTACTATTCAATAGGAAATATATAAATAAAAGGTGGTTCAACTATTATGGGAAGAGAAAGATTTATATTTTATATGAAAAATATTCAGTACTATTAATGCCATAGGTATAATCACTTTAAATGGGAATTTAGATTAAAAGAATAAAATAAAGGCATAAATGCTAATTATGCTACTTATGAAGAGGATGCTTCTCCATGAAATTTTAAAAAAATTATATGTAAAAGATAAAAATAGTCCTAAAGCAATTTTGTGCCTATATTTAGGCCGTTCCAATCACATGTCAAGGAATAATGAGCTTTTTTATACAATGGATAGAAGTTTAAAAACCAAGATTAAACTTGGTGATGTAAATTATTTTTAGGTTGAAACAAAAATAACTATCAAGGTAATAAATGTATTAATAATATTTATTACTAGATAAGGTGATATATGCATTAATTTTATTTATGACACCCCAAATTTTCAAACATAATTTGTTGGGTGTTAAACTAATATGTTAACATAACTATGATATAGTGTGTGATGATAAGAAATGTACAATATTTGACAAGAATCAATAAAATAACATTTTTAGAGTTGTAACTATGTCAAATAATAACATGTTCCCATTGATGTTTGAAGAACAAATTAGAAACCTCACCAATATAGAATATGAAGATAAGATTTGGTTTGGATTCATAGATATGAAGACTTGAATTTTATCTTAAAGTTATTAACACCACAATAATTTGTCTCTAGTTTTACTAAGGTTGTGTTTAATCTTTTTTGAACTAATTTAACCAAACTAATAGATGTAAACTATTGGAATTGATATACATGAAATATATAAATATGGAAGTAAATACAAAATTTGCAAAAATTAATATTATCTCAAACTAATAAATCATCCTATAGATATGTAAACCTATTTAAAACATATCTTATGTTGACTATGTATTCTAAATGTGAGTATAAACTAGCTTAAAATACCTATAAACTATGTTGCATATTAAATAAGGATTCAAACTACGTTGGGACAAGTCCACATAAGGAGGATAGGGCCACATTGAAACCTTTTCTATTGACTATGGTAACATACTATTTGATTGTATGCCTAATATTTTTATGTGGGTATGTGAAAATGTCTAAAATGGTTCAATGATTAATTTTATGTCCATATTTTCCGCAGGAAATAGCTATAAGACATAAAACCCTAGCTCCTATACAATCAACACAATAGATATCAAATTTCAAAATGGAGAAATAGGGTTGGTTAATAGCCAATATACCCTAAAAAACATTATGTAATCTAAGTTTTACCTACATGATGTAAATGGGCATCATACAAATATAGTTTTCCATCCTATGATGAGTGTGTGATCCATGATTGTGAAACTATATGAATGAAACTAGAGACTAATTGCCTTACCTTAAAATGTATTCATTTAAATTTCAATGAGATATATTAATACATGGCCTATGAATGTAATAATGCATTAAAATTTAAAACTAGAAGAAATATTACTATTTTACTTAGCATGTAGAGAATTGTCAAATGATTGCTATATGTATATTGAATGACATTGATGTGCTTAAATAGAGGAATATATTGAGTTTATTCACTAATTGGCCTAGATAAAAGCACAAGAGGATGAAAATAGACCATTTACAATTAAAAAATTACCATTGGAGCACAAGGGACAATGTCTCAATAGTTGATAAGGCCATAATGCGACCTTGTCCAACCTAGTGTGGTTCAATCCCAAAAGGACAAAGACTACAAGAGAAGTTCAGAAAGGTTATTCTATGTATATTAGATATGTTTTAATGCATTTACAACTATTTTCAAGATACTTTTTAGAGTAATGTATTCTACTATTGAGATTATAAGTTAGTGGAATGGAAAATAGCCCAAATGAGGTATGGATGTCAATATTAAACATTTTTAAGTAATTAATGATTAAAATAAAGGGTGGTGGTAGGGGGTGTAATTTCCATGGATAAACAATTAATTATAAAATTAAATTTTATCATGATAATGTAAATTTAATTTTAAATTTGATATCTATTTGACTATCACTTACAAGTTTTTATGTTGATAGGAATTTTATAATGGTAGTTTGGGGTGGTTGTTATACATAAATATTTAGTTCATCCTTTAAATTTGACATATATTTGATTGTCACAAGTTAATTTCAACCTTAAATTTGATGTGAATTATATTGTCACTAAGAAGGCTTTTCATATTCTTCTGATAAATCAATTAGTCTATAATATTTTTAAAATGTAATGTATTTGTGTGCATGTGTGTCTATAATTCAAAATAATAACATTGAGATTTATATTTATTAATATTTTTAAAATAAATATATTTAAAATATCTATTCTAATATTCAACTACGCATGTGGATTTTTGGTTATGTAGGTTACATGAATGTCACTTAACTAAAATAGAAAATGAAATA
Source organism: Torreya grandis (assembly GCA_037957365.1). Lineage (NCBI taxonomy): Eukaryota > Viridiplantae > Streptophyta > Pinopsida > Cupressales > Taxaceae > Torreya > Torreya grandis. Next base: position 4,156,534 of record JARHVA010000617.1, on the reverse strand, counting down.
AAATTGATAAGTTGTTGTAAACATGTCTTTTGAATAGTTGGCTGTTTTTTTTTAAATTTAAAAAGCATGAAATCATAATGGATATAAGTCTCTAAGTAAATATAGTAGCATAAAATTCATTACACATAATTACTAAGCTCCAAGATAATCACCGCTTTAAAAAAGATCTTAATATGCATGTGTGTGTGTGTGTGTGTGTGTGTGTGTGTGTGTGTGTGTGTGTGTGTGTGTGTGTGTGTGTGTGTGTGTGTGTGTGTGTGTGTGTGTGTGTGTGTGTGTGTGTAATAGTAATTATTATATCCCAAATTTTCACCCTAGATAAATAAGGAAACCTTCTCAACTTTGGTATAACATGGATCTATATTTACATATAGAAAAGCTACTACAAGAGATAAATCTCTATATTTGAAAGGGCTAGCTCCCTTGATCTATCTTTTAGGATCACACACTACACTTGAGTAATCACTATTTGGGGTGAAAAAGGAAGAAGTAAAAAAAAATCAACCTATACTAATGAATGTTATACACAAGATAATTCCACAAACATACTTGAATTTTCACTAAGAAATAAGACAGCTAAAACTAACCTCACCTCAATGTTCTTCTAACATAAGTGTTTCTACATGGATGAAAATTTATATGCATATCTAGATTTGGGTGAAAAGGAGGTCTTATATTAGGCACTACTAGTCTCTCTCACACTTCAAAACATAATTAACCAACACATACACTTCATGAGACTTGTTAGAAGAGATGTTACTACTCACACAATCCATACAAGAGAAAAATGGAAGTAAGGAAAATACATTCATCAATTATAATCCAAATATACTAATTAACATACTTAGACAAGATTTATATAGATAAAATAAACTTCAAAAATTTATTCAAAGAAAAATAAAGATGTCAAACTAGCAGGCCTTCACAATACTAATTGTGTATTCTTTACAATGCCAAAATGTCTTGGATATATAAAGCATAGGAGAGAAGAGAGAAGAAGTGATGTTGAATAGTCACTATGACAAGTGTCAAGACTTTAAAAATAGTTAAAAATTAAGAGGAGTAAGAAAGAAGTCTATGAAGTTATCTTAGACAAGTGTTCATCACAAACATAACAGATCTTGACGTTGGTGTAGAGATCTTCATTGTCTTACTTGAAATTACCTTCTTGATGAAGAGTTCCCTATATGTCTAAAACTATTGCATCAATCATTGACATGTATACTCTAATTTCAAGAGTTGAAAATAATATTTTAAAATCCCTTATATATTCCATAACTGATGAACTTCTCTTCACCACTTGTCATTCACTCTCTTGTAACTACTCATTAGACCTTTAGGCCTGATTCACACATTTGTCACTATGGTGGCTTGCACATTTCTAAGATAATTAATTATAGATGTGTTATATAACTCATCAAGGAATTATTTTTAATCTTTTTTATTAGACTTCAATGAAAACTTAAATTATAATTATCATATCTAACTTAGAGAGTCACTTCACTTGTCACTGTGTTATTCAAGACTATTTTCAATGACCAATCTGATAGAGGGGTTTCCAGGCATGACCAAGGTGATTATTGAGTTTGAAGAGTTACATTACATCCATACACAACTATCATAATAACTTTAACCTATCTATTCCTTTTATACCTATAAAATAACTCAAATCTTGCTAAAAAATAGAATTAGGTCTATCCATACAAGTCGCAGTATTGAATAAATAAATGGTAAGTATCTTAGGAGAGTGAAAAATAGGTCTAAATCACTTTCAAGGTCAAATGATCCATTTTTGATGCATTTACTTTCATTTATTCTTCATTGGGTTTTCATAAGGGTTTTAGGAGTCTTATGTTCTTAGTGATGATTTGTAAGGATTAAACACTTAACCCTCAAATAAATTCAATTGAGTTTGAGTTAAAGATCCTATTCAATTATTCCTAGCTAATTGAGACACCATATATCTCATCTTTAAATATTTGAGAAAAATAATTTGGCTCTAAAGTAGCTAGCTTGCATTTTGAATAGCCCTAAGATAATGTTAGGCCAAAATGACCAATTTTGTATTCTCTTATGAAAACCAATTATTCTTATCAATGTTCTACTCTCCCTTGAAGGCTTTCCATTTGATTTGAGAAATCATATAGTCATATGAATGACTTTAGATATCATGAGGGTTTATGTTCAGTCTTAGGCCTAATAGGCCTAGACTGTGTATTTATGTATATAAGCACCTTTGAGTGTTTACAATCACTATAGGTTCTTATCAATAATTTTTTACATTTAATCCAATTCTTGAAAACATCCAACAATCACTTCAAAATCTATCATTCATCTTTTCACCCTTCATGTATAATGTTTGTAGGTTTTGTATACTATGGAGTACCATCTATCTGAGACCAAATAGGGGAAAATTCACCTATTATTATGCTCCAACTGAGACCATATAGGTCTATCTCAAGTCATGAGGACCCTCTGTGTCAATTTTAAATGTCTTTTCATGATCCAATATACCACAACATCAATTTTCTTCATTACTAGTTTCTAGAGGTATGACAGTGTGTAGGGTTTAGATGACTGAGTGTGAGGTTTTGAAAACTTAGTTTAGTTCAATATTTAACTATAATAATCACATAAAAATGTTATATTATCATTATTATAATGGTTTCTTACATGGTATTCCATCCTATATCCCTACTTACCATCTAAACCTACATTCTCCATTAGTTGGACTAATCTACAGACTATCGTCAAACTATAGGTGTGCATATTAGTGAAATATAAATTTACTATGGGTGTTGATTAGTGTTTGAGTATTTAATTAGACTCATTTTATTCCTCCTAAGGTCACTAAGGTAATCTCATACCTTGTTGAGATCATTTCATACCTTGGAACCATGATCTCATCTCTTACCACCAACATACTAGTTGTCACTTGAAATGTTGTATTACTAAAAGTTCATTTTGGATCAAAAGTAACTATATCTTATGAGTGTTTTAAATTTAAACTTTAATATGTTGGAACCATTCAAACATCCTTATTTATTTACCTAACAACTTTATCTTGTGCTCAGATATGATTTTTAGGCCTAGGCTCATCAAACTTACACAAACCTCTTAAACATTCACCACAAGATGCTACTTTGTATGTGATAGGAAATATTTTCAAAAAAGTTAAGGTAAGTATTCCCATTTTCAACTTTCCCAACTCTACATATCTCTTCTATTATATAGACATTTATCTCAAGCTATTTCATCCTATTCTAATTTTTTAGATGTCCTACCATCTTAACAAGTAGAATATGAGACCTATCTCATGGTTAGATGCATAAATCACATTTATTGAATCTCTTTCAGATTTATCAATATATTAGGCCTCTATGGTGTTCATGTAAGATTATTTATTGTCTATAGTCTTGGACTATCCCTGTTACTATTTCTTCATGATGTCTTACAATCTCAACCCTCTTTAAAATTAGGTCTCTTACATTGCATTATAAAACTTTAACTACTCTCAAGACATCCTATCACTTTGTGTCCATTGTCTACACAGTCATAATCCTATGGTCTATTTAGGTTGTAATATTATATTCCCTTTGTTATCTTTCGGTTCCTTAAATATATCATCAATGCAAACCCTCAATGGATAAACTAACATTCATATTCTGAAGGGGTTGAACACAGGTGTATTACCTTAACCTGGAGCCACTCATAGGAGATGAAACTTTACCATTATCAAAACACTTCTTCTAACTCTAAATGGTGCTCACTCTTATCACAAGGATGATTCTACCTATCCCTCCATGTTCACATGTGCCAACTTGATTGAAGACCACATGATAAGGATTAACATCATGTACAAGTCGACATACATATTAATGCAAATAGATGAGAAAATCAAAGCCATTGGGGATGCACAAGTAGTTTGGAGGTACTAAAAGTCTTATTGATTTTTCATGATGTATGGACCACCAATCCTAAAACTATGGACATATAATGGAATTACACAGGTACCCTTAAAATTCACCAAGTTAACTCACTTCAATTCGCTTCCTTATATTCATACCAACAGGAAATTGTTTGAACTTCTAGACCTATCCAAGGGAGAGATAAGAGAGACAAACTAGGTTTTGGTAGTTTTTTAATTTTTAAGGAAACCTAATCATGGAAAATACATTTTAGGATTTGTATCCACCTTATTTAATCCTCCACACATACCATATGTGTCACATCTCTCCGTACAACTATTTGGAACTCCCTCTTTATAGTGATCTTATTTTAAGGTTAGACCTAATTTTTTTTAAGTTTTAAAATATCCTATAACATGACATGTGTTACATTAAATTACACTTTAACACATTTGTCCTTTGATTAAAAAACATACAATTCAATAAATGACCAAGATATTGAATGACATTAGAAAAGATGGGAAAATATGACAAAGTTCTAAGACATATCTTATGACCTTAAAAATATAAATTTACATCACTTAGAACCATTTTGAACATGTCAAACCTATAAGGACCCTACATCAAGTCTATATATGTAGGGGGTTTTGACCAAGTTTGACCTAGGGTGAAATTTGGTCAACATTTTTGGTGATTTTCGAGGGGCGTATGAATGTTATACTCAAGACTAGGTGATTTCTCCTATCATTTTGAATTGGAGTCACCTATATAATTCAATTGAAAATTAAATGCCTCTAAAAGGACCATAAACTCACACTACACACAATTAAAAAACAACACACAAGACTAGACAATAAAACACACACTTGTGCTCTCATGAACACTTAGGGAAAATACACAAACAACTCAAATGAAACACATACCTATCCTAATATTTGCAAAAACCCAAAACACTTGAGATGAATAAAAAACCCTCATTACTTCAACTAGGGTCAAAGACAATGTTTCTAGTATCACTATTTCTCCATGAAAACAAACTCCCATATGATGCATACTTATCATTTGCTTATGGAGATAGTCAAACGACTTAACATTATTGGATCCTATATTGAATTCAAGTGTATCACATGGAGATCTCATGAATACGTCATCCAAATCTCTAATTTTCTTTTTTGATCTTGCATCCTTCTTATAATTTGTCATGTCTACTTAAGAATCTTCAATATGATCATTGGTCTTCATCACAACCTTCTCAACTTCATATGTGTTCGAATCATGATATCTTTATTGTTAGGGATCTTAAAGGATGAAACATTTTTCACCAAACACTACCTGATATTCTAAAGTTACTTATTGCTTATTTTAGACCTCAATAACTTCATTATTCTCATTAGAAACATGGTTGACCTCATCACCAAGTTTGTACTCTTTTTAAAAAATTACAGGACTGTTTATCCCCTCAAACTCATACACTATGGCATTGAATTTTTATCACATATCATTCACCTCTTGTTGAATTTCATGCTCATGATATTTTTCTTCCTTGGTAGGTAGAATTGAGTAATCAATAAGATTATCATGCTTCCCTACAATTAGGATATGAGTTTCATCATCCATGTGTAAAATATAGTTACCCCATAGAACTTGCTATAGAATGTCATTATAATCTACCTCAAGATTTCAATCACATTCTTCATGAATTATTTATGTATCAAGACCTAATTTTTAAAGTCCATATTTCTCATCTCCATATTCATCAATGTATAAGTCATATATGTCAGTCATTAAGGAGTGTTATAGGTTCTTGATCACTAGGATGATATTCTTATTAAATAACATTTCAATTCATGCTAGATGTATAAGGCACATATGGATCTACATGAAAACTAGAGAGATATTAATATTTTATTGACACCTTTGCACTATACTTAGTATTAAAGGCCATATAGGATGAATCTGAAGTCAGGTATCCTCTAATCTTAGCTATAAACACTCTTGACAAAAAAATCAAAAATTGTGGTGGCACATCCACAACCACAACATCTTGAGAAATGGTGAAATTAGGATAAGAATGGAGAATGAGTTTTAAAACATTGATTATGCTAATGGGATTGGCAACTAACCCATATCATTATATCACTCCTTAAAAATGAGGCTCATACTTCAAGTTCAATTTTACAACTACTTCCTTGGGCGTGACACAAGTACTCTCTCCACTATCAATAAATCAATTGTGAAGAAAAGCATCTCTAATTATGATGGAGAGATATAATGTACATGTTTTTTCCACCATTTCAACTTTATTTGACTATCCTTCACTAAGCCTTAAAGTGTTTTTCAAGACTAATTATTTTTCAATAGCCTACTTAATTATTAAAATAAGTTTAGATAGATCATATTAGAGCACATCTACTTGTCCAGGTATTGAAAGTGTATCCCACATTGACACATTCACATGAGATCTCTTCATCTTCTCTACAATGTTAGTGAAAGAGCCACCAACTTTATCTTGTCCACTAGTAGGAATAGGATAACCTATACCTTGATAATTCTGAGGTATGAGAGAGTTCCTAACATTTTGAATTCTTTGATCAAATTATGCATTTAGAAATATATTAGGCATACCTTCCCTTTGGGATGTTTGAACATTTATTGCAGGGACATTAGCAACCCATTAAACCTCTTTAACTACCTTCTTCTTTGCCCTTGTGTTTGTATCTATAGGACTTGTATCTTTTCTTGACTACCCTTGGTAATTCACATCACATGAGTCATCTTGATGATAATTGACCAAGGTATACCCATTTTATCACTCTTCCTATTGGTATTTCTTCTATTTGGTACCTCTTCTTGAGTCATAGCTGGTATAGTTCCCAAACTTTCCATGAAAGCTTGATTGAAAGACTCATTGACATATGTAGATAGATCATGCGATTGATCTCATGAAGGTTAACCATCATTCTCTTGATAAAAGGCTATTTTAAGTAGGCACTAATGATATTGAGGTAGAAGGATCGTTGGGATTATAACCATTAGATGACTTGGCTTGAACTAGTTGTCCTTGACCTTGAGGAAGACCTTGGAAAGGTGGTGTATTGACTTGATATTTAGGGTAGGACTAATTAGATTGATAGTGGATTTGGAAAGGCCTTGCTTTCTACTATTGAATTATCATCTTTAGACCTAATATCACTTTATTTGTAGATCTCATTATTTCTACCTCATTAGACTTATTTGGTTGATTATGGGTAGTAGGCTTATGTTTAGATGTAGGAATAAGAAAAACAAAAGGCATAAGGGTTTGAAAATTAGGTAATAAAGGCATGGAGAATCTTAGGTCAATCTTCCCAGCCTAAATCAAAGAATTCTCTACCCTTATGTTTACTTCATAGGCATTAAGCAATGGTATCCCTCTCATAAATTATATCATCATAGCAATATCACTATCAAAATATTTAAGATAGTAAAAGAAATAATGGTGAGATATGGGTCTTACCAAGATTGGGATCCTATCCCATGTCTTCTAAAATATTGTGTTGAAGTCTTGAATGACTTATTGAGGTGATCTCCTTATACTAGTCAGCTACTCATTTAATGACAAGTTATCACTCTTGTCTTCATGTATTCTCCTCAAATAATATCTTAATTCATCCCATGTGGTGATAGATTCAAGTGCCAAAGTGCTATACCAGTCAAGAGATTTCCCTTCGAAATAAATAGCCAACAACTTTATTGACATGTTCTCGTCAATGTTGTGATGGATATGACATAAGTTAGAAATGTTTTTTAATATGTTCCATAGCAGTAATGATAGACTCAATGGTGTGTGAGGGAAAACTTTTGAGGGTAGATATGGAAATGCCATCTTAGTGGGAAAGTCTTAGAGGACTATAGCCATTGAATGAAAGAAAAGGAAGGTTCCTTTCCATGGTAAATTAATGAATTTATAAGGATGGGTGGATCAAAAAATTTCTTATAAGCTTGTGAGTAAGGAATGACTTCTTTGGATAAGTATGGGTGTTATAAAATATCCTTACTTTATATGAATAATGAGGAAAATATTGGACCTCAAAAGGAATGCCTTTAATAAGAGATCTTGTGTTTACTTAAATCATGAAATAGTGCACTAGTCTGCAACCAAGATTCAAATGTTGGAGTCACCAGATACTATAGTAAGTGGAATGTTACTATCTCCTTTTTTTTCAAAGCTAACATCCACTTTAAAAATTGTTCTTGGACTTCATGTCCCACTAGGCATGGCATATTTGTTATAGCCCAAATTTTCACCCCATAGAAGTCAAGGATACCATCTCAAATTTGGAATAACATGGAACTATCTATGCATATATAAAATATACTACAAGAGGTAGATCTCTATATTTGAAAGGGCTGGCTCCCTTGATCTATCTTTTAGACTCACACACTACACTAGAATAATCACTATTGTGGCTGAAAAGGGAAGAAGGAAACTAAAAGCAACCTATATTAATGAAGGTGATACACCTAATATAACTCCACAAATATACTTTCATTTTCACTAATAAAGAAGACTACTAAAATTGACCTCAACCCAATGTTATTTTATCACAAGTGTTTCTATATGGAGGCATATTTATATGCATATCTAGAGGTGGGTGAAAATGGGGTATGATATTAGATATTACTACTCTCTCTCACACTTAACCAACACATACACTTAATTACACCTATTACAAGAGATGCTATTGCTAATACAATTCATACAAGAATAAAATGAAATCAAGGAAAAGACATTCATCATTTGTCATATAGATACACTATTTGACATACTTAGGTAAGATTTGTAGAGATAAAATCAAATTCAAAACTTTATTCAAAGACAAATCAATATGCCAAACTGGTATGTCTTTGCCATACCAATTTTTTATTCTTTACAATGCCAAAATGGCTTACATATATAGAACATAGGAGAGGAGAGAGAAGAAGTGAAGTTGAATAGTCACTATGAGAAGTATAAAAACATGAAAACTAGTTACAACATGAAAGGAATTAGAAAGTAGTTTATGAATTTATCTCAAGCAATTTTCCATCAAAAACATAATAGATTCTTGAGGTTGACGTAGAGATCTTCATTGTCTTACTTTAAGCTACCTTCTCGATGAAGAGTAAAATATCTATCTAGAACTATTATAATAATCACTGACACATATACTCTAATTTGAGGAGTTGGAAACAAGATTGTGAAAGAACTTATACACTCCATAACTGATGAAATTCTTTACACCACTTTTCATTTACTCTCTTATAACTGATCACTATCCCTATAGAAAATTCACACATTCATCATTGTGGTGACTTTCACATGTTCAAAATAATTCATTGTAGATGTGTTAAATAACTTCTTAAGGTCTTTTTGTCATCTAGTCTATCATAGAGTTATATGAAAACTTCAAACAATACTTCTCATATCCAACTTATAAAGTCACTTCACTTTTCACTATGGTATTCAATACTATTTTTAATGACCAATATGACAGAGGGGTTTCTACACATGACCAAGATGAGAATTGATTTTGAGGAGTTAGATTACATCCATACACACCTCTCACAATAAATTTCACCTATCTATTCCCTTTTATAGCTATAAAAGTACTCAAATATTATAAAAAATAGAATTAGGTATGTTTGTATAAGTGATAATATGGAACAAATGAGTGGTGAAGAGCTTACAAGAGTGACAGATAGGTCCAAGTCACTTTTCAAGTGAAATGACCCCTTCTAGATGAATTCCTCTTCATGTCTTCTTCATCAAGTTCTCATAAGGGTTTTAAGAGGGTTAATATATTAGTGATGATTAATAAGTATTAGATGCTTAACCCTCAAACAAATTCTGATGAGTTTGAGTTCATGACCACCCTCTTCAACTATTCCTAGCTAATTGAGACACCATGTAGCTCATCCATATAGATTTGATCAAAATGAATTGGATCTAGAGTAACTAGCTTCCATTCTGAATATCTTTAAGACAATTTAAGGCTAAAATGTTCAATTTTAGATTTTATCGTATAAACCAATTGTTCTTTTAAATATTCCACTCCCCTAAAGGCCTTCAAGTTTACTTGAGATATCATATTGTCATGTGATTGACTTTAGACATCATGAGGGTTTATGTTCAATTTTAGGCCCAATAGGCTTTGATTGTGTATTTGTCCATATGACCACATCTAAGAGTTGAAAATGATTTTATGTGCTTATCTATACATTTTTACCTTAAATATAACTATATAAAATATCCAACAATCACTCCAAACTCTACCATTCATCTTTTCACCCTTCATGTATATTATTTGCAAGTTATGTTGATTGTTGATTGCCCTCTATCTGAGATAAAATATAAGACACTTGCCCTCTTAGTATTATCTAAATTAGATCATTTAGGTATATCTCAATTCATGAGGACCCTCTATGTCAAGTTTAAATTTTTTATCATGCTCTAATAACCCTCAACATCAAATTGTTTCATGACTAGTTTTTAAACGTATGACTATGGCAGGAGTTTAGATGACTAAGTGTGAGGTTTTGAAAACTTAGTTTAGTTAAATATTTACTCTAAAAATAATATTAAAATGTGATATTATAATTATGATATTTTTTCCTTATGTGTTCATCCATCCTATAGCCCTACTTACCATCCAAACCTAAATTTTCCATTAGCTAGACTAATATGTAGACTATCTTAAAATTATAGGTCTTTATATTAAGGAAGTATGAGATTCTTTTAGTTGTTGATTAGTGATTGAGGAATTAATTAGACTCTTTTGATTCTTCTTGGGGTGACTAAGGTCATCTCATACCTGGTTGAGCTCACTTCATACCTTGGAACCATACTCTCATCTCTTACCACTAGTACACTAGTTTTCACTTGTAACATTATATTATTATAGGTTCATTTTGGACCAAAAGGCATTGTATCTTTTGAGTGTTTTAAATGAAAAATTGAATGAGTTTTAACCATTCAACCATCCTTATCCATTGAGCTAACAAATTTATTTTATACTCAAATATGATCTCTAGGCCTAGTCTATAAGGATGAGACCATCAAACATACACAAACCTCCTAAACATTCACCATAAGATGTTACTATGTATAAGATAGGAAACCTTTTAGGAGAATTTAAGTATTCCCATTTATAACCTTTCCAACTCTGCATCACTCTTCTAGTCTATGGGCATTGATCTTATGATATTTGATCCTATGCTGAGTTTGAAGATCTCCTACCATCTTAATAAGTATAATACAAGATCTGTCTCATGGTGAGGCCCAAAAATCACATTTATTGATTATCTTTTAGATATATCAATATCTTAGGCCTCTATGGTATTCATGTAGGATTAGTGATTATGTATAGTCTTGGACTATCTCTCTTACTATTTCTTCATGATGTCTTTCAATATCAACCCTATATCAAAATAGGTCTCTTACATTCCAATATCAACCTTAATCCTCTCTCAATACATCTTATTACTCTATCTCCATTATCTACATAGTTAAAGTCCTATGGTCTCGTTAGGTTCTTAGCTTATTTTCCCTTCCTTGTCTTTTAATGCCTTTAATATCTCTTTAATGAAGATCCTCAATGGAGATACTAACTTCCATGTTTTGAGGGAGTTTAAAGTAGGTATATTAAATTTAACTAGAGCTACTCACAGGAGATGAAACTCTACCATTATAAAAACACTACTCTTAGCCCTCAATGGTGCTCATTCTTGGCACAAGAATTATTCTACCTATCCATCCATGTGCACACATGAAAAATATATTGAAAACCACATGATAAGGATGTACATAATCTATAATTCCACATACATCACTTGGTTCACACAAACTAATGCAAACATATGAGAAAACTAGAACCATTTGGGATGTATAGGCAGTTTGGAGACACTAACAGTCTTAGTTATTGTTTGTTAAGAATGTACCACCAATACTAAAGCTATGTACATGGAATGAAAGTAAACAATGACCCCTAATATCACCAAGTGAACTCGCTTAAACTCTCCTCCTCTAGTCTATACCAATATAAAACCTTTGACCTTCTTGACCTATCAAAGAGAGATATGAGAGACAAACTAGGGTTTGGTAGTTTTAAAATTACTAAAGACACCTAAACCTAGAAAATACATATGTGGATTTAAACACACCTTCTTAAATCATCCACACATGCCTTATGCATCATATCAGTCTATATAACTTCTTGAAATTCCCTTTTTATAGTGATCTTCTAGTTTTAATGTTTAGACTACAAATTTTTGGTTTTAAACTATTCTCTAACACTTACCTAACATGTGGTACATTATTTTTCACTTTGACACATTTTTAATTTGATGAAAAATCATAAAATTCAATAAATGACAAAAATATGGTAGAAAATCACTCAGGCAACAAGCCCAAGATCATATGCTTATCTTAAAATCTATCATGGAAATTAAAAAGGCTAAATAAGTTGAGTATTTCATTCCTTCAGAGTAACTAGTTATAAATGACACTATGGGGGAAACTATGTCTCAATAACCCCTATAGTAGGTTAACCTTCCTTTGAGGCACCACCAGTTATGGCTACTACATCTTTGTCTCTTAATGTGGTAGCCCTTATGCAAGAGATAAAATCTCTTCAATACAAGGTGATACATCTTAATCAAGGTGCCTCTAGACCTACACAAGCCTTGTATTCTTTTGCTTTACTTCATATACCATTCACACATCATATTGATTCTATACCTTTACCACAATGTTTTGTTCAACCCAAGTCCACTCTATATGATGGCAAGGGTGATCTAGAGACACATTTGAGAGCCTTTCATGTAGCATGCTTGGACTATGTACCAAATGACTAGTTACTTACCATGTTATTTACATGGAGTGTAAAGGATTATGCTTTACTATGGTTTTATAGTCTATCAAATTAGTCATTCAATGAATTCAATACATTAGTTGACATGTCCTAGATCATTTTAGCATAAACATTGGTGATAAGGTTTGCTATGCCCATGTTTCACAACAAAAAAAAGGTGAAATGAGAATCTCATAGATTATGTTCTTTGATATAAAACTATCTTGTCTAAGATGAGTAGCCCCATGACCAATCCAGAGTTTAAAGATCTATTCAAACATAGTTTTCTACTAGCTTTGCATGAATTAGTAATGTTCAAAAGGTTCTCTTTCTTCACTAAGTTATGACATACACTAAAGGAAAGGGAATTCAAACTAATTTCAATGGGCAAACTCAAATACACAAGTATATCAAAAATAATAAACAAGAGTAATAGTAAAACCCCATACCTTGTAAATGTCAATGATAATAAAAGTTAGAATAAACCTATAGTCAAGGTGGGTTTTGAGCCCTCTTAGCATGTGGTTTTATCATCACCTCCTTAGTAAACATTTATCAATCTACAAGTTCCTTTAGCTAGATATTTACAACAATTTTTGGAATGTAATATAATATCTCTCCCTCTTATTTAGGAAGTTGATCCAACAAAGCTTCTTCCATGGGGATATGATCAACATGCATTTTGAAAACTTCACAGGGCACTAGGTCATACAACAAATAGATGGATCGGTTTGAAACACAAGATATAGGACTTGATAAATGGAAATGTTATTGATCTTGGCACTTTAGTTGAGCCTCCTCAAGCAAAGATAACATAGGATAAAGCTTTGAAAATATTCTTAGATCCTTTTCCACAACACTCTAAAAAAGAGGTGGGGGACACATCAGGGGTTCACCATGCATATCATGCACATCCCCCACTAGATACATATAAAGAACCTTCAGTTGAGTCACATCCTTTGAAAAACATGATTGGTGTATATAATTCTATAGTTCGAGATAGACCTTACACCTCCTTAAAATATGAGATAGTTGAGTATGATTTAGATTATCATGCACTCTTTATCATATCTTACATTCATAATCATCCTATTCATAGTGTTCTCATAGACAATGGATTTAGTGTGAACTATGACATTACTGCAACATTTGTGATATTTACAGTAGGATATTACCCTGACAGACATAGTTATCAATAGATTTAGTGGGCACATATAGAGTTCATTAGGTGAGATTGCACTTCTTATATAGGTTGGTCTAACATACATGGACACACCATTTACTATTGTTCCTAGTGAAGGATTTTTCAATGTGTTACTTGGTTGACAATAGATTATAAAATGTAGATCAGTAATTTTTATAATTTATAGATGCATGAAATTAATTTATAGTAATCAAGTTGTTACAGTTGGTGTAGTTCCATATGAGTTACCACTCCCCACTTCAAAGCCATATTATACTTTGTAGTCACCACTTTTAGTTTCTCCACTAGTTTTAGTACTTCCTCTAGTTTAGATTTAGGCATAGTCGAGGCCTCCATCACCAGTATAGAGAGGTCATATACTTCCACATAGGACTCTTTTAGAGTAGTCATAGTTTCAGGATTCTAGACAACTTCTAGCTACAGTGTTCACACCCAAGGTAGTATCATTTAGGTATCATACCTCTACTCACATAACACATATTTAGAGAGTTTATCCTAATACCAAATGGGTCCCTAAGATCCCTACAATTGCACTTCTCTGAGTTATAGGAGGACCCCACAATCCATTTCCACTAAAAATATTTTATAGCATTTACAACATGCATATCTTTCAAAGATATAGTCTTATCCCTTTCATCATGATTCATGATCATGCATGATCTCTCTCCTTGATATACGACAACATGATAGGGAGTCTCCCATAAGACTCATTCAATAGTATCATCTTTCCTCAACCTTTCTTGTACATAGTTTTTTTATGATTGATTGTACATAGAAAAATCCCAAAATACCAAAACTATTTAAATATGTCAAACTACCAAAAACATTCAAATATGTCAAAATATAAAAACATTCAAATATTTCAAAATCCAAAAATAATACAGAATTTCAAAAACATAAAAACATTTCAGTTGTATGAATCATCCATGCTTTACATTACTACTACTATGATAGACTTAGATTTGTTGTTATATAATATTATTTGTCAATTTATCTACATTACCATTCTACACATGATCTTATTTTAGTGTGTGCAGTGACTTCTATATCCTTGATTACTTCACTCTACCCATTGAGGGGGAATCCTAATTCTATATTTGAGACATACACTGATATATTTACCCATTGGGTTCATCTTCTACATGACTACACCATCTAGGTTATGTCATTCCTACACCACACACTCTAGTTATCATGTTGATGTACATTATTTACTAGCTTACATAGATTACTCTATCAACATTTCACTAGCATATAGAACTTGTGTATTTCCTAGCATATACCTAGTCTTGTACTACCATGTCTTTTAGATTTTCACTTCTTGATTTGATTATTTAGATGTGATCATATTTCTAGTATATTACATGTCTTTCTTTCTTGATTTGCATAGATAAGTGTGACTATATTTCTCAGTTCTTATTTATCTCCTATATGTGGCTTAGAACATTTTTTAATATCATTTTCTTCTATTCTTGTGTGTAAATTAGGACATTTAAAAATGTCCTTTGCCTATACTCTTTTATGTGATTGTAGATTTCATGCCAACTTACTTGTTTCAATTATATATGTATGTGGAATTTGAACATGCCTTGTATGCTTACTTTCCAGTTTAACTGACATGTGCCCATGTCCCTTATTTTCTTGGCCCCTTGTCCACTCTTATATGCTTCTTGATTATTTCCTTGTGTGTTTGTTGCTTAATTGATTTTTAATTATTTGTCATGTCATGATCCACATCATGCATTATCTTGCTTTCTTGGATGCCATGATGGACATCATGCTCCCTCCCTCCTTTCCAACTAATAACCAACCAAATTTCTAGTTCTAATTTACTACATTGCACATGCTAATACATTTTTATATTTATCTAGGCATACCCATGTTGATCTAACAATCTCTCATTACAAACCATGATATATGCCAAGATATCTTGTTGATTATAATTTATATATCATGTATCTTTGTAGCATAACACACTTGTAGGGATATTTATTCTGAGGGTAGTCATTACAAGGTCTTCAATCCTACCCTCAAAAGAGGGGGTAATAAACAAGGGTTTTTTCATAGAGATAAGAAACCCTAATGGTTGAAAAAATAGTTTTCAAAACACTTATAATAGTAACTTGACTTCAAACTAGGTAGAACAAATTAGGTAGATAGTGAAAATTACAAAATAATCATCAAAATTAGCCTAGGACAATAGTGCCAAAATTGGACTACAACATTAGATAATAGGGTGTCTATTTTCAATACTCCTATCAAAATAGAAAAAAATTAGGTTTTCCAAAAATGGGCAAAAAAGTAGGTTCAAATACAATTTTCCACATTTAGATCAGTTCAGATACAACAATTTTAGTAAATTTTTTATTAGATAATCTAGATATAGGGGGCATCATGCACGACATGATATCTCTCTTTTAGTTTTAGATAGGGAAGTAGGTATAACTTCTAGATTAGAAACCATGTTATAGACATGAGTGATTTGGGGCAATGTGCACAACACATTTATCTTCTTTTCTTTTCAACTTTAGTATATTACCCATACATTCTCAATTATTTTGTACCTTATTCCATCTACAAGTGGTTGGCATCATTTTGGACTGGATTTCATACAATCTTAACCTCCACATTTCATAGTGGCTTTCATATAAGCCTAGTGCCTAGTTTCAGAGTGGCTTTATAGTGGACAATAGTGGTATGACAAGCCTAATCATATTTTAGATCAATCATGGGATTTAGGGGCCATCTCATATGATAGACATTCATACAAGTATCGGTGCATAACTGCACTTCATGGGGAAATGATGGAGCCAAAGTACTAACTAGTATTGATATTATTGAGCCACCTATTTAGTGGAATTGGACACATATTACAAACATTGATTAGCACACATACGATCACATAGCTTCACTTAGTGGGTGATGATGGAGATAAAGATCTAGTGTTTGTATTCTTGATCCACTATCAGTGAATTGAGTGCTAAGCTCCATTCATGATATTACTCTTCCTAAAACATAGTTCCTCACACATCCAACATATATAGCATAACTTAAAATCATAATAGGTTCTGTATTGGTCCACATACCTAATGAGTTGTATTCATTCCATTCTCTTCCTCTCTCTCTTACCCAAATTTATACATTCATATTTTAGATATAGTGTATTTAGTAAAAACTAATCTACTCTTTGTTTTCTCTTGTAGATTTATACTTTACAACATGCTCTCTTTACACACACCCATCATCACACAACTTCATGAGCTTCTCCTTTATAGGTATGTTTAGGTATACTTTCTATTTCTCCTTTATCCTAGTATTTCACTTTGTTGCATCACAAAATAAAGGGGGAAAATGTGAAAATTGGTATCTTGAGTGTGGATTATGACACCCAACCCATAGGTCCCTCTTGTTTGATATAATGACCCTCGTAGGCATCTTTTTACTAGTTCTTAGTCATTCATAGCCTTACAAAAAGGGATACCACCTCTTCCAATCAACATTTCCAATGATGATTCCACCCCCTGGGTCACATTCTTTCAGGACTATAACAACTGACTTGGAATATAGAATCAAACCCTAGGGTGTCCATTTATATCAATCTTGTCCAAATTGTTTTTTTATCACCAATAGTGATTTCCTTCTATTTCCTATCCTCTTTATCGACCTAATGTGAATACATTCAACCCATGACTAACAGATCCTTATAAAATCCCATTTGAAGTTCATTTAGAAGGGGTTGGTAATTATTACAATGTAAGCAAGAATATAGCAAGACTATTCAGGCATATTCTCCTATTCTCTACATATAACCATCCAATATAATTATAAGCTCATCAAAATCCTTACAACATTCTCTAGTCACCTTAAGCACATCTAGTTTAGCATTTTGCATCTTCATACACACTTTTTCACAAAACACATCAAGTGGGAGAACTACATATGGATTGATCCCTCTTCAAAGTATTGGTATGTAGGTAATGTGCCACTACAAGAGGTGTGGATACACATTTAGTGCGTCTTACATACACTAACCCCACCTCTTCCTCAAAAATTTTCAAAGCATAATGGAGTCTAGGGTTCTAAGACTAAATCAACTCTATAGGAAGTTCCATGGACATCCAATAGTCAAAATTTCACAAGAAGGATCACAAAGACATAGTGAACAAAACTTAAAAATCTAAAGTCTCCTAGACAATGGAGGTAAAAGAGGACTATAGTGCTAGACCCTAGGGTGTCCTATTTTGGGACTCCTATCCTTTCAAAAAATGAAGGCTAGACCCTAATTTATGACATTATTCAGTCCTAAATAATGAATTATAGACTTTGTCTCAGCTATCCCAATTTATTTATAGATAACTATTATCTTCTCCACATTTATTTCTATATTTAGAAAGGTTCAAATTACAATCAAATTATATGAATTAGTAGCTTAATTATTGTAATAATATTTAACAGTTTAATTGACTCATACCCTTAACTAAATTAGGAATAATGCTCTAATATTCCCAAATTAGTTTCTTACATGGTCATCCATCCAATAGTCATGCTTACCATCCAAACCTGCATTCTCCATTAGCTATACTAATTTGTAGATTGTCTTCAAATTGTAGGTGTGCATATTAGGGAAATATGAGTTTCCTGTAAGTGTTGACTAGTGTTTGAGGACTGTATTAGACTAATTTGATTCCTTCTAAGGTCACTAAGATAATATCATACTTCATTGAGCTCATTTCATGCCTTGGAACCATCATCTTATCTCTTACCACCAAAAAACTAGTTGTCACTTGAAATGTTGTATTTCTATACATTAATTTTGGACCAAAAGGCATTGTATCTTCTAAGTGTTTTAAGTGTAAACTTGACTAAGATAAAATCATTCAACCATCCCTCTCCATTGACCTAATAGCTTTATCTTGTGTTTAGATATGATTTTTAGGCCTAGGATACAAGGATGAGACTATCAAACTTACACATACCTCCTAAACATTCACCACAAGATGCTACTTTTTATGAGATGGGGAACATTTTTGGAAAAGTTAAGGTAAGTATTCCCATTTGCAACCTTTTCAACTCTGTCATCTCCTTTCTAGTCTATGGACATTGATTTAAAGGTATTTGATCTTATTCTAAGTTTGAAGACATCCTACCATATTAAAAAGTAGAATATTATACCTATCTCATGGTTAGGCCCATAAATTACATTTATTGAATCTTTTTCATATTTCTCAATATCTTAGGCCTCTGTGGTATTCATGTAGGATTATTGATTATGTAGTCTTGGACTGTCTCTCTTACTATTGCTTCATTATGTCTTACAATCTCAACCCTCTTTTAAAATAGGTCTCCTAGATTATTTTATAAACCTTAAAATTCTCTCAAGACATCTTATCACTCTCTCTCCATTGTCTACATAGCCATAGTCTTATGGTCTCATTAGGTCTTATATTATCTTCCCTTTCTTATTTTTGATTTCCTTAAATATCTTTTTAATGCAAACCCTTAATGGATAAACTGACTTCCATATTCTGATGGTATTAAACACAAGACTATTGCCTTGACTTGGAACTACTCATAGGAGATGAAACTTAGCCATTATCAAAACACTGATCTTATCTCTTAATAGTGCTCACTGTTAGAACAAGTATGGTTCTACCTATCCCTCCATGTTTACACATGCTAACTAGATTTAAAATTTCATGATAAGGATAAACATCATGTAAAATTCCACATACATCACTTGGTTCAGACATACCAAAGCAAATAGATGAGAAAATTAAAGTCATTGGGGATGCACATGTAGTTTGGAGGCACTAACAGTCTTATTGATTGTTCATGATGTATGGACCAACAATATTAAAACTATGGACATGGAATGGAATTACATAGGGACCCCTAAAATCAACCAAGTGCACTCACTTCAACTCTTGTCCTCCTATTCATACCAATAGAAAACCATTTGATCTTCTTGACTTATCCAAGGGAGTGATAGAAGAGACAAACCAATGTTTGGTAGTTTTTAAATCTTTAAGGACACCTGATCATGGAAAATACATGTGGGTATCTGAACACACCTTCTTGAAGACTCCATAGGTGCCATATGAGTCACATCAGCCTATACAACTATCTGAAACTCCCATTTTATAGTGATATTTTTTTTAAGGTTGAAACGACAACTTATTTAGTTTTAAACTATCCCCTAACATTAAAATGACATGTGCTATATTATATTACACTTTAACACATTTGTCCTTTGATGATAAACCATATAATTCAATAAATTACCAAAATATTACATAAAATGACATTATAAAAGAAGGGAAAATATGAACAAGGTTTAAGACATATTATGTGACCTTAAAAATATAAATTGACAAAAATTATGACCATGGTAAACACCTCAAATCTATCAATTATAGAGTTAGCTCTGTAACTATTGACATAATAAGATTAAGTGCTTGATATACCAGATGTAGATGATATAGGACTGATTGATGCTTACATAACATGGTGGAGTGATCATAAATGGGTACCATTATTCCTAAGACATGGGATCATAATTAAAAATGTGTTAGATGTTGATACCCTTAGGGTCATTGAGGGTAAGTTTCCATCATTTATTTATATGTTCTAATCAATTATTTACTTATTTACTTTGGTACGTATCTGATGTATTATGTTGGTATGTTTAGGTCTAGGTGATGATGAGTATTGGGAGAATACCATTGAGTCTACACTATGATTACTAACATGGCATGTCCCATATGATGTTGTGGATGATGAACTAGTGGATAAGACCACATATGTTTTTGGAATCCATGCTCACTTATTTAATCAAGAAATGATTACTACTACATCACATAGTTGAGCAACTATTGATAGAGACAAGGAACATGCAGAGCTATAGAGATGAATTATGCCTACACCTAAGACTTTGGGTGGGGCAAGTATCTAAATAGTGAATTATTATATATATTTACAGTGAGAGTATGTAGAGGTGCTAGTTGATTTAGGGGTGTTATAGGAGAGAGTAGATGCAAGTCTCGACCAAAGTCTCAGATGGATAGTGGAGCCTTGATTTCTAGTATGTACATATTAGAGAGTGAGAGCAAAAGGGTTGGTCTTGGTGACCAAGCCTAGATTATCTAGTGACTTGTAGTATTTTACTAAAACTTTGCTTTGAGTGATATATATATATATATATATATATATATATATATATATATATATATATATATATATATATATGGATGTTTGCTTTTATATGGATATCATGTATATTGGTATCTTAATTTTTGACATCATAAATTTTTACATGTGTTTGATTATATTCATTGATTTAAATGGTGATATGGAAATGTTTTATGTGTCTAAGTATTGGTAATATATATATTTATTTGTTTATGAATATTTAAGTAGACATGTATAGTGGATTAAGAATGTTAGTTGTTAGTATGGGTGTTATAGGAGTATCATAGGATATATGAGTGTGGATCACATAACTATGATATGTGCTATGTGAACCTAGATGACATGGTGAACAATTGACCATACTACTCATGTTGTGTTAGTGTATAAGGAAATTCTAGAATTGATAGTAATTATCGTACACTACTAGTAGCTAGGTGTGTAGACTCTATAGGACATAAATTAATCAACTATCATACTAAAACTATGCTCTGATCTCTATGATCTCTACCAAATATATTGATTGGTTATTGAGATGTGTTTTTATGTATGTAATTTCTCAAAAATATCTTAATCAACTATTGAATTGTGTTCTAATTTCTATGATCTTTGGAAGATATCTTAATTAGTTGTTGAAATATGTTGTACTTTTTGTGATCTTTGGAAAATATTTTAATTATTTATTGAATTATGTTCTTATTTCTATGATATTTGGAAACTATCATAATCAGTTATTGGACTATGTTATAAGTTTTGTGATCTATGGAAAATATCTTAATCAATTGTTGAACTATAATTAGGGATTCAGTTACTTTCCATTTTTGTACCATAATACAATAAGAAGGTGGATATTTTTGAACTTGCTGCCATATTTCTTGACTTTGTGATTCACACGCTCAATCATAAGTAGGTGTCATATAAACCCTATGGCGCATATGATGAGTAACCAATGTCTCCTTAAAAGGAATGTCCTGGGATAACTCAGTTGTAGAGGAGTGTGCTCTAGGATATTATGGAGACTGAGATCTTGGTGCCCCTATGTAAATACTTTTTTGTGTTTGTCAGCATACTAATTAATACAATCTTAGAGTACATAACAATTTTTATTCGGATGTCCATTTATCTTATGAAAATTGTAATATGGTTTATTTTTTATCATGTGAAGATGGTGTGTTTTATGGGGATGATTAAATTGAAGTATAGTCATTTCCTTATCTAATAATGAAAGTAAGATATCATGAGGCCTATTTCTATCTGAAAACTATATAGCCACTCTATTGGTGTCCTATGCTCTACTCACTATAGGAGGATCTCTATGAAGTGGCTCTTTGACCTTGCTAATTATATTAATTGGTTATTTATGTTCTAATTGTAACTTAGTCATAACTGGACTAGTATATGTACTATATTAGATGACTCTGGCTCTAGGAAATATACTTACAAATCTACCTTTGAATGCATTTTAACTAGTCCCAACTATTTCTATAATGTCATAACTTTGTTACATAGATACCATAATGATTTAGATGTCTGATATAATGATTTATCCTTAAGATTAAAAGTGAGGCCTCTAGAAAATATGTATTATACCTCTAAATATGTTGACTAGTAAATCAACTAATGCATACATGATTTAAATCTTAGAATGTACTTAATTAATGTTTATATCTCATTAAGTACATTAAACATATAAGAGAGGTTGCTCTGGTCCCTTATTTTGTATGTAGTGATTGAGAAAGACTATTTTTAACTCATCATATGTATGTAGTGAACCACTAGGGAGTATATGATGAAACCAATTTAATGCCTCATCCTCTAGAGGCTTTAAAAATAACTATTTTAGAGTCTAATTTCTAGTGAAATATGCCATGGATTTTATATAAGCTTGAAGGCATACGTATGGGTCTCCATGTCCATAAACGCTTAGTAACATTGATATCTAAAAGTTGGGTGATAACTTTATATTGAATATTATGAACAAAATAGGATCATCATGGATGACATTGTAATCAATCCAAGAGTGGCGTGCTTTAATTTCTAATGTGAGATTGTTTACTTCTTATTGTAAATCACCCATGACATGTCTCAAAGATATTACCTATTGAATAGGTATATTATCATAATCAAGGGGTTCATTTAATTCTTGAATCTTATTCTTAATCTTATCTAATGGTATACTACATCGTATAATGATACTAGGTTTGTTCACTATAACCTTTGGAGGGGTAATATCTTGGACCTAGTTAGAGATAAATAAAATATCACCCTCATATAAGTTACGATGAAAAATGGTTCTAATGTAGTAAGGGGGGTTGAGGGAGATTAATTGGTATCTATTTTTTATAAATTTATAAAGAAGTGTCCTTTGTTAATGGGCTAGAAGAGATATTATTATCATGTGAATGTAAGTTAAATAAACTATAAAGATAAGAATGTGTGTGTGTGTGTGTGTGTGTGTGTGTGTGTGTGTGTGTGTGTGTGTGTGTGTGTGTGTGTGTGTGCGTGCGTGCGCGCGCGCGCGCGCGTGCACGTGTGCGTGTGCGCATGTGTGCATGTGTGTGTGTGTTTTTGAGTCTTTAAACTAACATTAGTTTGAATATGATATATGGAAGAAGTAAGGGTAGAACTATAAGGTTCATACTCAATGTTTTCTTCACAAAAATTATAGTAATAATTGGTATTCCAAGTAAGATCAAAATGAGAGTTTAATTCACTTTTAGAAGTAAAAGTATAAGAATTATAGTTAATGTGTTCACTAGGAGAGATTAGGAGAATATTTTTGTTTTTTACTACTATGTAATATATCATCATGTGTGGGTGTAATGCCATGCATGTCTTCACTATCTATGTGGAGTGCATGTATGATTACTACTTTCAATCTTAGACTCGAGGGTAGAATAAATATCAATCACATTTTCATTTTGAATATTATGACATGTAGGTGAAGAGTTAAATATATTTGCATTATCAACATTTTGTAAAGAATCATTGTGTTAATCTTGGAATGTTAAAGAAGGTGATAAAATAATTTCATCTACTTTAGTTTATGTATTGGTAAAAGGTGTAATATCATTTTTACACACTTTTTCAAATTTTAACTAAGAAAGGTAAAGAAGATGCATTGCTATTTTCTATGTTTCTTGAATCATGTAGAATTAGATTTTGTTTATTTCACTTATATTATTTTAATTTGAATAAAGAGGTAGCGAAATTAGTTAAAAAGCTAGGATCACATTAGAAAAAAACACAACCAACAAGAGTTTATTTTGGGATTATATTGTTAGTTTGATTTTGAGGTGTAAGAGAAGAGGGAGAGGAAAGAGAAGAAGATGCATCTAGTATATCCTCATCAACACTTTCATTGACATGCTAATAATAATAATAATAATAATAATAATAATAATAATAATAATAATAATAATAATAATAATAATAATAATAATAATAATAATAATAATAATAATAATTATCATGTGTTAATGAGAAATCCTAAAAATTTGTCCACTATTATTATACTTATGAGAAAAAATCATAAATTTGTCAACTAGGTGAGGGGTAAGAGGCTCCTTAGATGTCATTTTAAACTCACAAAAGAAGATAATGTAAATAATGAATAACAATAACATAATAGGTATAATGTAATTGAACATAGGTATATTTTAAACTATGATAAATATTTATCCCAATGTATAGAAACAATTAAGATTGTACTTGAAATGCTAAATGCTAGTATTTGGATGTATAGGGACCTAGTATGTGGATCTAGGTTTTGATGAGGGTTGTTTGAAAAAAAATTAA
This sequence comes from Torreya grandis, assembly GCA_037957365.1. Taxonomy (NCBI): domain Eukaryota; kingdom Viridiplantae; phylum Streptophyta; class Pinopsida; order Cupressales; family Taxaceae; genus Torreya; species Torreya grandis. The sequence goes on along the minus strand of JARHVA010000617.1, from coordinate 4,131,569 downwards.
ATTATATTAAATTAATGAAACCCTAACATAATAATTATTTGGATGTGTTAGATTATTACAAAATTTTAAAAAATAAAAATAAAATAAAATAAAATTGTAATCCTAATTTAGTGCACAAAAAATGAAGAAAGTAAACCCTAAGCTAAACTAGTGTTTTAATCAATATTTGAAGTAAGTCTAGTTCACCAAATGTTTTAAATTTTTTGGACTTATTATATATAAATACTAGGTTGTTAAAGGTATGAGTATAGTAATATCTTTAAATAAATATAATAAATAGTTGATTTGACAAGTTCTTCCCAAAAATAGTAAAGATGGTAAGAAAGTGCACTTATCTACAACAAAAAATTCATTTTTGTAAATTAGGAGGCTAGAACAGGGTTAGAGATCAATCATACATATTTTATTCTATTATTGTATTTGAAAACATGATTCAAACAATATAACTCTTATAAATATAGTAGCACTAATGATGCTAGTGTCCAATTATGGAACTAGTGTCCTTCTATAGAAGAGTTACATGAAATATTTAGAGATGTTGTGGGAGAGTTTTAGTGACCTATAGGTGATTTTGTGACTTATTTAAGTTTGTATGTGTCATTATTTTGCATGGATATCTTTCAAAACACTAATGAACACCTGCACACATAAAATAATGACTGGACCAAATGTGAAAGAAAGCGAAAAACTAGGTTGTGGGATATTACAATCATGTAGGATAGAACCCCTATTATCATGGCCACTACCTAAATTAAACCCAATGTTAGGTGTCTCAGATAACAAGTAGTTTTCCCTTAGGTAATTTTCATAATCAATGCACATGGTATGCTAGAATGGCTTTCACTTAGGTCCTTCTCTGATCAATCATGCAAGTTTGGATGGGATATCTAAATAACATGTTATGTGTTCAGTTATAATTTTGACTAATTTTATGTAATTATGTGCCAAAATATTAAGTGTTAGATATAAAATTACTTTTGAGGCTCTTTTATAGAAGTAAATTTGATTTGAATATATGACCCTTATTCACTAGCTGACAAGACATAAAGGGGGAGAAAAAAACATAAGATAAGTCTCAAGGGAGGGTTAGGACCCAAAACACACAAAAAAAGGACCATTGGACATTATAACCAAAAATTGCACACTAATGCTAATGGAACTACTATACAAATAAGGGAGTTAGTGTCTCAAGGTCCCATAATAGATCAGAGGCCAAGAAAATTAGGCTAAGGTCCCTTGCAATTGGGAGGGGATGACTCGAGATGACTCAGGGTGTAACAGGTATGGAAAATAAGACAAAAAGACCAAAAATGACCATGCAAATAAGAACTACATAGATTACCAAGACCTTCCTATGAAAAAGCAACAAAATACATAGTAATTGTGGTTGCTTTACTAAATTATAGTGTATATAAGAGCAAATCTAAATTAAAAAAATAAGAAAATACATGAGGTTGAAAAAACATAACAAGTTAAGCTTTGAATAGGGAAACTCAAATTTTGGGTTTACCAAAATTTTAACCCTTTTCGGAAGTAAGGGTTAGGAATATTTTAAACAACAATCGGATAAACTATTTTAAATAAGTGGGCCAATTAAATAATTTAATTTATGATATTTTATTTAAGTGATAAATTATGAAAATGCTAAATATAAAAAGTACAATATAAAATAATATTTTAATTGTATAATCCTGAAGAAAAGATAATACTTAGATTATACAATGATATAAAAATAGATATATGATGTGTAGGTACAAAAAAATTATCTTAGGATTAGGAACCAGTTATTATATTCTTAAAATATTATTTCTAGATTCTTGGACACTTATGTTAGAATATGGACCCTTGCATTGACACTACTAACTTTTGACATAACTATCCTAAACATTCTACTTATTGTATCAAGATGTGACAAAGTTTGTTTTTTTAGGTTTTATTATTACGTTTATTTGATGTATTTATATCTCACACCTAGGATTTATATCATTATCCTTAGATTAAACCCTTGATATCCAAGTTAGGTTAGGGTATGATGACGAAAATGGGTTAGTGTACTCATGGTGTTGAGCTAATCCAAAATACCCCTTTATTAATGAATGCTACCTACATAACCAATACTCTGAAGAGGGCCTCAAACATATATAGTTATCCCCTATGTGTTGGTATATGTGTCAACAATAGTGTAGAATTATATATGTGATTGCATGCAATGATCTAGATTTTAAATTGAAAAATATGGATCATGAGTTGTCTATTTAGTGTTTTAGACCTTTGGTATGACTTTACCTATAATTAATATGCAAATATAGATGAATAAGGAAGAGTAGACTAGTAGGGTGATTTGAAAATACATAGTATGTCTAAGCTTGCATCGAGATGCTAGATGATCAAATGAATTTCATTTGACTTTTATATATATTATCTCTTTAAAAATTATCCTCACATAAGGGTTAATGATAATCTTAAGCCGACCTGTACGTGTTAATACATTTTCATATTTACGTGTTTGTTAAGTATGGATAATTACGTGGGAGTAGGTACAATATAGTTCATACTATTATTCTTCCTAGATCATAAATATCCAAAGTGGAGATCTTAGGTTTATCCTAAGGTGTGGTTAATTCACCACGTAAAATTAATGTAATTGCATAATTTTTTATTAATCATGGTAGTTGGGATTATTAAATAATTTTGTTTATTTGAACTTTCTATACTTCATTTGTAACATTCTTATCTTTGAGGTTGCATATCTTTTGCATCAGGTTAAGATAATTCTTACCCTCTTATATAGGGAATATTTTTGGCATTAGTATATGTATAAATTCAGAAATTGTAAACATTTCTCAACTGAATGACATATCATAATATTATTTCTCTATATTATAATATAGAGTTGGACATTATAAACCTATGATGAATCTGGGAGAATCCCATGCACTCCACATATGTTTAAATCAGACTAAAAAAGGAATTAAATATTTTTTAAGAGCTGGACTCTGTTAAAATAAATTTAGTGCACTTGCAAAGTCTTTGAAAACATGTTTTTCTATAATTTTCTATATAGTTTTATTCATTATGAGTTGTACACCAGTCATAAGAAGGTGATTATAATTATAGGTGTTAATTTATTAGTTATATAATAATAAAATCTCATTTGGAATAGTCTGTATAACCTTTTGGAGGCAAAACCATTCCCTAGTCCCTTGCTGTCAAAAAGCCTACAAGCTACAACTGATCAATTTTTCTTCATATCTTTTCATATAAGCATCATTTGGACATGAAATTTTTGGTATACCTATGTCAATCCCTTTAATACATTATGAAATTAGTATATATGTTTTTGTATCAGGCCATACCATCATTTGTATATCTGCAATCTACCCTTCACTAATCTCTATAACTGGATGGTTATTTGCTGGTACAAGCCATACATTCAACAGTTTTGGAATCTAATTTTTGGAGAGTGATAATTTATCAATTATTAATCATATAAAACTTTTAATTACACATATTCATGTGTATATATGATGGTTTGGGATCCTCAAAGGTGACTTAGTAGATTCCATTAATAGATTGACTAGCAGGTCATTTTTTCTCCTTTATAGATCGTACAAAAGTTATTTATCAGATCTAAGTACTATATGTCATTCCTTCATATAATTAAATTTCTGAGATTGATTTAAATTTTTTAAAAGTGTCTTACATTTGTCTTAGTGATACAAATTTGGCCTATTATTTAGGTTGCCACATGGAGGAAAGGAAGATTAAAGTGGAGAAAAGAAAGTTGAATGACTTGTCAACCCAGAAGATCTAAGATTAATTCCAATTCATGAGGCGTGTTTTAAAAATAGATTTAAATTTTTTTTTCCCAAATTAAAGTGAAATTAGTTTTAAAATATCTCAAACCACCTATAATCTAATTGGTAAGTTATCCTTTTATCAAAATTTTCATTTACAAAAGGTGCAAGGATCAAATCCCTCCAAATAGAAAGTTTAGTACAACCCCCAAACATAGAGATTCCACTAAATTTAGAGAAAAATATCATTTTTTAAAATTGTTTTAAAATAAAATGCTGAAAAAAAATTGAATTGTGAAAATATTTTCCATATTGTATTACATATTACAAGAAATTATAAATTTCTTTATTGTAAAAATTGCACAAAATCACAAGTTTTTTTAAAATCATTTATGATGTTTGGTACAAGAAATGAATTTGACTCAAATTTATGGTTAAATTCATTTTTATTGGTTTAGAACATATATAGAATAACATAAATGTAATAATAATGTTAAGGTATCAACCCTTCTAATCATCGGGGATAAATAAGGCACATGCACTGATAAGCATTCTCTTCATTTATTCATTATTTATAATTGAAAGGCATAAATATTGAAGGTGGATTTTAAAATTATATAACAAATTGACACACACATATGAGTAATTAAATCTAAGTAGGTGTTAATGATTGGATGAAACCTTTTTAGTACTATTTAGGTACCACATACCAGACTCTTTCATGTATGTTAATGCCTCCTTCACCTATTGATGGGTATATAGGAAGGGTGATCTTATTCTACATATCGATGGGTATTTAGGAAGTCCATGTATATATAAAGGTCTTATATATCAGTTTGATATTATATAAAAAGGAAGACTTGTATACCTAGAGTGATAAGGAACTAATCCATCACCAACAGTCTTAATAATAGTTGCATAGGCTCCAAATTTATTTCTATCAAATTATTAATTATTCAAAGGTGATAATTAATATACTTAGAATGAAAATATCATAACTCAACAAGAATTTTAATAAATTCATCTTGTTGTATATGGCACCTACACTTGACATGTAACAGACATTGACCAACAACGTAAATATGAAAAATACAATTAGAAGGTGAAATTGATCATAACGTTTAGGGTATCGAATGAAGTGAAAACACACATCCATGAATATAAAATTACTAAGGAATCTTGGGACAAAATAGAAATAGTATATGAAGCCAAAAATGAGAGCACTATTCTATACCTATAGATTCAACTTCACTCTCTAAAATTGAGATCAGGTGAAAAGGTTGAGGCTTTTATTAGATGTGTTGTAACACTTAGGGTATCACTACAATTCTTGGGTGATATATGATTCTCTTGTACATATTATCTTTAGAGTTATGACACCCTCATATAGGATATTTGGGACCACTTTGATTGTCACAGAATAAAAACCAAGTTTTTATAAACTTTTTAATATGTTGCATCAAGAAAAGTCTTTCATTACTCAAGAATAAGGAGAATAACTTGTTATCACTTCATAGAAAGGCAAGAAACCCATCAAGTCTTCAAATACATCATAAAAATAGAGTCCTCGATAGAATCCACAAGGGGGTAAATAAAAAATAATAATGTCTCATTTGTGGTCATAAAGGACATTAACTCAAGCATTGATGGTATAATACTTTCTAAAAGGTATATTTTAGTGTCTATAAGCCCACTATCCAATAATCATCTCCATCATTTTAGAGTAAACCATAGGGACATAAAAAGTTAACTTGGTAGAAGAAAATAAAGCAACAAGGTAACATTGTTGATAAAGAAGAACATGACGAGGATGAAGACTTCCTCTATTATACCTATTTACATAAAGCATCCACATCATAAAGTGACATATGGTATGTTGATTTAGATATAACTTAAAACATGACAGGTATAAAAGATTAAATTTTTACTTTAAAGGTAACACCCAACAAAAATCATGCTCCTTTGGGTGATGATACCTCATATAGTTTACAAGGTATTGGCAACACTGCCTTACACCTGGGAACAAAAAATAATGAAATAATAGATGTTCTCTATGTATCTAGTTTAACTAAAACTTTGTTATCAATCAATCAAATCTTAGACCACAATTTGAATATTAACTTTGACTATAAATGTAAAAATAAAAAGTTTTTGATCAAAGATAAATAAAAAGTTTCAAAGTTTGTTGCAAGATAATCCAATGTCAACCATATGTTTTAGCTTGATTCATTCAAAAAAATAATTAGGCACTAATAAAGAAGAACACAAACTTAGTACAATTATGGCACAAAATATTTGGCCACATCAATTTTTGATTTCTTAACACACTCTAATGCTACACCATGGTAAGAGGATTGCCTCTTATTAATAAAATGTATAGATAAATGCTAATATTTCTTATTAGAAAAACAAAATAGAGCTTCATTTCAAAAAACTACATATTCATCCCATAGAAAACTTGATCTGATGCATCTTGATCTATACAGACCAATGTTGCCTAGTAATTCTAGGTTTAAGTACTTCATGATCTAAGTTGATGATTATTCTATAAAAAATTGGGTCTACTATGTGGAAACAAAGAATCAAGTATTTTAAACTTTCATAAAATTCAAAGTTGCTCTTAAAATAGAATCTGGTCAAAATAAAATACCCTCCACTCAGTTCATGGGGGCATTCATTGTAATGAGTTTAAACATTTTTTGCAAGAAAACTACATTCATTATCACATGGCACCTCCACATACACCACAAGAAAATGTAGTTGTTTAATGGAGAAATTGTACTATTTTGGAAATGGTGCAATGTATGTTACATGATTTAGGCTTAAAAAAGACATTTTGGGTAGAAGCAATAAAAAATACTATATATTTACTCAATAGTGTTTCCATTATAGGTCTTTATGGAATAACTCCACATGAACCCTAGTAAGGGAAAAATTCATCTATAGCACATCTTTGAGTTTTTGGATGGCAAGAAAGTATGCACATTAAAAAATTAGTACAAATTAAAATTGATATGAAAGTAAAAGAGTGTGTGCTCTTAAGGTATAATAAAGAAATACTTGCCTATATAATCAAGAATCCAAAAATCAAACAAGTCTACACTAGCAGGGGTATTGAGTTATTTGAGAAGAAAGAAGCAGAAGCTCCTTATATAATCTCACTTGATAAACAAATCAATCCCATATATAATACAAAAGATGGGAATCTCCTAGATGATGGAAATGATAATGGGAAAACTAATTTATCTCCACCACCCATAATAACCACTCAACATATGCTTAAATGGTATACAAGTACACTAAGAGATGCTAAACAGAATGGTGTTCTAGATACATCCAACACTAGACCAAAGAATCATATTATGAATTGAGGAGAAGTTAATTTGGATTTAATGAGTATATTTATTGAAGTTTTTAATCCCTCTTCAGTTCAACAAGGTCTACAATCAAAACCTTGGAAAAATTCCATGAATGAAAAATATAACTCATTGATAAAGGACAAAACATGATAACTTATGGACCTTCCATGGGGAAAGATGCCAATTAGATGCAAATAGATATTCAAGATGAAGTATAAATGATATGGTTATCTTGAAAAGCATAAGTTAAGGTTGGTTATAAAAGAGTATTCTCAAAAAGAAGGAATAAACTATGAGGAGACATTTACTCCCATAACTACGATCAAATCAATCATGATGATTTTTGCTATAATTACAAAATTTGGATGCAAAGTCCATCAAATGGATCTAAAACATTCCTTTCTTAAGGAAAACTTATAGTAAGAAGTCTACATGACTCAACTAGATGGTTTTGTCATTCCATTAAAATAAGATAAAGTTTGTAGACTTGTCAAATCATTGTATGGTCTTACATAGGCTCTCAAGGTATGATACATCAAAATTGATGAGCATCTCTTAAAACATGGATTCAAAAAAATTCCATATGATCTGAATCTCTACCTCAAACAATAAAGGGGAGATGGTTATCATGGTTATATATGTCGATGATCTAGTCATCACTGGTAGTTTAGTGAAGGTCATATATTTAACATACAAATATATAAATTGATCATTTGAAATGGAAGATCTTAGGATTTTGCACTATTTTCTTTGTTTAGAAGTTTGGTAGAGATAAAATCACATATTTGTATCTCAGCTCAAATATGTGAAAACAACACTCAAGAAGTTTCACATGAAGGATAACACACCAATTTCCACACATATGGAGATAAAACTTTAGATATATCAAAAATATCCATCACTACAGAGAAATAAAACTCTATATCGACAGTTGATAGGGAGTCTCATTTCCCTAACTTATACCAGGCTAGACATTAACTATGTTTTTAGTTATCAATATTGGTTCATGCAAGAGCCCAAAGTATCTCACTAGAAAGTAGTAAAGTAGGTATTAATATACATTAGAGGAACCATGGATTTTGGCCTAGAGTACAAGAAGAATAATAATTTATTCTTAATAGGATATTTAGTTTCAGATCATGTAGGGAATATTGATGATAGGAAATCTATCTTAGTATTTGTATTATTTTTGAGATCTTGACCAATATCATGGGGGAGAAATAAAAAAACTTGAGTTTTGAAATCCTCCAACAAATTAGAATATCATGTTACAATAGGAGTTGTTCATGAAATTATTTGGCTCAGATGTATACTAGAAGGATTTGGGTTATAAGAGAATTAGTTAACAATTCTTCATGTAGACAATGAAGGATTAGTGAAGCTTGTTCAAAATCTAGTATTTCATGAATGCACTAAAGTCATTTAAGTGCAAGTTCATTTCATTCATGAACATTTTTAGAATAATAACATCTAGATCCATTATTTCCTAAAAAATCAATAACATGTAGATATTTTCACTAAAGCACTTACATGGGAAAATTTTGAGGGATTTAGAGAATATCTCTCTTGTTCACTTGAGACAATGTTGAATTAAGGTGGGGGTGGGGGAGCGGGGGGATGGTATTAGGTTTAACCTAAGGGGTGATTAATTAACCATTTAAAATTAATGTAAATGAATAATTTTTTATTACTCTTGATAGTTAGGATTATTAAATAAGTTTGTTTATTCAAACTTTCTATAATTTGTTTTTAATATGCTAATCTTTGAGGTTGAATATCTTTTGCATTAGGATAAGGTAACACCTACCCTATTATATAAGGAATGTTTTTGCCATTGATATTTGTATAATTCATGAGTGTAAACATTTCCAAATTGAATTAAATATAATAATATAATTTCTCCATAATAATATAAATTGTTTTATGTTTTGTATGTTATGTGGTTACATTAGTTATGCATAATCAAAATAAGTGAGGCTTAGATAAAGAGACAATTCATTCCACCTAGTGAGGTGACGGATGCAAGTCTTTTGAGTAAAAGGAAGGGAAAACTAAAAGGTATAGCCTTGAGAGATATTTTTCAAGTTTACAAGACTAGATAAACATATAAATCTATATTTAATCATTGACATCTATAAGTTTTTAAATTTGAAGCATTCCTTATAGTTTTTTATACATTTTTAGGATAGGTATAATAAGGTTTCTCCTTCTATATTGATATAAATCACATATAAGCTACCTATTATACCAATTGAAAATTTAAATATAGAGGCACACTTACAGTAATACACATTGAGAAGATATTCCCTATTATTCTTAATTTTATTTCTATGAGAGAGATTATGTTTCCATAATCCATGAAGTATGTTTTTGGTAGAAACTATGTGATTATTTTTTAATCAATTTTTTATTTAAATTTTCTAATTATAATCACCTATATAATTTGTCAGCCAAGTCTAAAGAAAAATCAAATCATGAGTAAGTATTCAAGAAATTTCTAGACACATTTATATAGTCAAAGGAGCGTCATTGTACAAAACACTCTATGTGGGATAACGTCATGTGCTTAATTTCCATATCCATACTATTAGAAATGTAGGTATCATTTAAACATCATGGGGTTAATGAGATAAACTCAAACTATTTCACGCCCCATCCCACCCTATTCTATTTGTAAAATTTTACTCATTTTAATCCCTATTAGGTTTTCAACTTTGAAAAATTCATTTCTAGGTCTTCTACACACATCTAAAGGTCAGGTATCCATAAAAAATGTGATTTAAGTGTTATAAATTATTGTGACTTGAGTTTATTTGTTTTTAGTACAGTATAAGATTGAACAAATCACTGTAATAGTGGAAAGTGATATTTTCCCTACTTAGATGATTTTATCCTTTATCAATTTTAATCTTAGTAACTAGTCACTTACAAATCATTTCTTGTTTGTCATTTCAAAATGTCTATGATTTTCACATAGTCGTATTTAATATACTAAAAAATAAGTTTTCCATTTTTTCCATAGTTAGTCTTCATTCATCTAATTTCACTTTGTTGACTTCAATATTTTTATTTCACTATATGTGTGTCAAGTTAACTTATAACATTATGGTTTTATTCCATTAAATGTATATGAATTAGGTTTAATCATCGCATTAATTAAAAATTATGATAAAACATATTGGTGAACAATTTTTTATTTAAGTATTGCTTTAACAAAATTGTCCTAGGGTTTAGATAATTTTTTGATAACTGACACTAAAATAATCTTATTTTGAGCTTGGATCTAAATATGACACTAAAATAAATTGATTTTGACTTTGTATGTAATCATTGAAACTAAAATCATTTTATTTTGACCTCATATTTGATATATGACATTGAAAAAATACCCAGGGTTTTGTAACAATTCATTTGAAATAACCATAATTTATTTTTATCACAAGTTCTTACAAATAGCTATATTTGAAAAAATATTAGAATTTCTTATGTATATTTAAACAATAACATCTTTCTAATTTTTAAAATTTCATATTATTTTTAGTAAATACATTCCTAACTACGAATTGGTAAATCTATTTTAAAATTAAATTTTGTTTTATATTTATATATAATTTTTCTATAAAAATCTCTATAAATTTATGAAAATACATTGTATATATCTTGTAATTCATAATTATTATTTCAATACAATAAAACTTGTTTCTCTACTTGATTTTTGTGTGGTCTTGGGTTTCAGTTAGTTTTTTGATTTCATAAAGTTGTTGATTTATCATATAAAAATATTTCACATTTATTTTTCATTTATTTTTCTTTGATTTTTCTTGTTATATATATTTTATTCTGGTAGTCTATCAGATCCTAGATACTATCATTATGGTCCACATAATGTTTTGTTTACTAGAATTGTGGTATGAGTAGCTTACTCTAATACTCATAGCCATTATATAGATCTAGTCATGGATTTTTGGATCCACTTGTTTACACCAAATATGAAAGTATAGTATCCATCTAATTCTATAGGTGCACTATCAAGAGGTTAACTTAAGAAAGTTACTCTCAACATACCCTTGAAACCAATTTTATGGGGATATGGGTATGCTTATACCTACATATTCAGTGACCTAAAACATTAGGCAAACACTATCCAATGGATAAGTATCTCTGAGAGCCTACAAGTCATTCAAATATATTTTATATATAACTTATTATATTTTTATTTTTGTTTGCATTGCATGTAGATTACATTATATATGCAAAATATCTTAGCTTATTACTTTTAAACACTTTTATTATATTTACATTCATTTTCATATATTATGGATAAATAACATGCTTGTATTCCATTTTCTTATGATCAAGTTGATTGGATAAATATAAATAAACAAAAAATTATTTGTGATCATGAATTTGAGCTTCACCAAGCATATTGTTGATGATGACCTTACTAACCCTTGATAACCTATAAAATATTCTCTGGATCATCCCTTTGATCACTTTATTGATTTTATCATATATAAAATATTTTATACCCTTTTCACACCTCAATCACACATTTATTCAACTTCTCCCTTAGACTCCTCTTTATTTTCATCTCTAGATTCCCCTTTGGATTCTACATTATAATCCTCTTTTCTTACATCTCTAGATTTATCTTTAGTACATCCCTTAGAGACTCTTTTAGATTTATCCCTAGCTTCCTCTTTACCCACATCCATAGAATCCTCCTTGGGTTATCATACATAACCTTTCTTTGTTATACCCCTTGGTTTCTCTATGGACTCATATTTTATTTTACATAAAGATTCTTCTTTGGAATATTCTTTTATTACAAATATTTATTCCTCTATGGGCTTCTTTTTTATTTCACCCATAAATTCCTATTTATGTTAGTTAGGAATAGTATTTTAGTGTGATCCACATTATTAGGTTATATTAATGTGTGAAAATTAAATAAATTGAGTTGAATCTCACATAGATAAGATTATGAGAGAGAATAAAGGAGTGATGTTAAATATGATAAAGAGAATAAATAAGAAATGTATGGGATAAAAAAGAGTTTTATGGGATAAGAGATGTGTATAACTCCATCATTTTAGGAGTTCAATAGGTTGTCTATATGTAATAGTTTTATTTGAATAATTAATGTATTATGATCAACCAAAACATTATGCTATTTACATTTTAAGCCTTTTTGGCTCATCACCATTATGGGATAATTCCCAATAGTGGTATCAGAGTGAGTTACTTTAGACTTCTATTTTTAGTTTCATATATGGTTTAATCATAAATATGTCTTGATGACTATGCAGTGTAACCCACATGAAAATGTCATGTTTATAGATCCACCCCTACTTGTATAATTCCAACCAATTTTAGTGATAACCATGTGCATGTTCTTAGAATTCATAATTAATTTTAATTTTACTTTCCTCTTCCATGATGTCCACTCAATATATTATTTCCAATCCATTATTTTATGTGTGTGAACGCGGGCATGCGCACGTGAACACGCTCAGACGCGCGCGCGCACACACACAGACACACACACACACACACACACACACACACACACACACACACACACACACACACACACACACACACACACACACACACACACACACACACACACACACACACACACACACACACACACACACACACACACACACACACACACACACTTTTTTAATTTGTAAATTTTTATGAAAAAATTCAATAATGGAATATTTAATTTATTTTAAATCTTAGCGTATTCATAGATGTAACTCCTAGAGGAAATGAATTTCCATTATTAAAGGTTTTATTTATATATCTCTATATATTAGATTATGATATGACATCCATGTATATGTATTAAAACCAAATTGAAGTTTAATATTTAATTCATGGCATATAACACACATTTGATTATATTGATTGGAGTTAATATTGTGTATTAGTGGTGATCCTCTACACTACATTGAAAACCCCCAATAACATCCATGAGCTCTTAGTTCATCTTGGATGAAGCTCTGCCATCATTCATACACCTATGTAATGTCTTTGTCATATGATTTATTATCATCATGGCTATAATCTCTACAACCTTCATATTTTATTAATATGTCTCTTCTCTAATGTAGTCCCATTACCATATTCATTCATCCTTTGTAGTCATTCCACTCCATAACATCACCTCAACTTAGAAGATCAAGGAATCCCTAACATTACCTTTAACTTATGTGGGGGTAATATATAAATGGTTATTATATGTAGTTTGTCTTCCAATGTTCACACTTGCGGGGGGGGGGGGGGGGTGTTATGAATAGTATTTTAATGATCACATTATTATCTTATATTAATGCATGCAAATTAAATAAACTGAGTTCATCTCACATAGATAGGATTATGAGAGAGAATAAAGGAGTGATGTTAGATAGGATAGAGAGAATAAAGGATAAATGTAGGGGATATAATATAGTTTTATGGGATAATATATGTGGCTAATTCCATCATTGTATGAGTTAAATAGGTTATTTATATTTAAAAGTTTAATTTTAATAAATAACATATTTTGATCGACTAACACATTATGCTCTACACATGTTTGAGACTTTGGATATTTACCATTATGTATTAATTCCAAATAATATTTTCCTTTAGAATATTATTTGATATCTATTGATTCTTCTATGGACTCCTTTTTGATTTCACCCATAATTTCTCATATATTTTTTCCTTTAGAATTTTATTTGATTAAATATCTTAATGCCTATATGGACTCTTCATTGATCTCATCCATAGATTCATCTTTGGGTTCTCCTATAGAACCCTCATTTGTTACACCCTTTGATTTCTCTATGGGCATTTTTTTTATTTTACCTATTGATTCCCCATTGGATCCTCCTATAGATCCCTCTTTAGTTGAACCCATACTTTATTATTTAATTCAAAATTCATTATCCACTTTGGATATGACCCTAGATCATCCTCATATCTCTTCCTAAACTATTTATATATAATCTACTTTATATTATAAGGAACATCCAAGTCCTAAGATATATGGGATTTATTCTTTCATATGTAATTCTTCTCTATTATTTTCTAAAATCCTTTTTAATATCCATTATTAAAAAGACACTTCCCATACCTTATTCCTAGTAAGAGATGATTTTCAATTTGAATAATTTCCTTTACCTTCTTTCCCTAAGGATAAATTTAAGCTTATTAATGAGGAAATCATTTCTTAATTACTTAAAAGAGCTAGCATGCATACATGTCCTATATATCCTATTACAATATTGTCTCCTATATACGAAACCAAGATCATTTCTTCTCCCTCTCCTATTATCCATGATCAAACTTAGACATATAGTAACTATGAGGAGTACTAGTATGATTTTGAGTGTGTTTATAGTGATGATGAGATTATACCTCCTCACCATTCTTTAGAAACATTTCCACATTACTTTTATAGTGATGAAAAAATTAATATCATTGTAAATATAGCTATTTTCCTACCACCCACAACCAATAATGTGACCAAGAAGATACCAATACTTCTCCTTTTACATATTTTATTTCAAATCCTCACACTAGCTCAATATTAAAAACCAATGCATCCCTAAAATTGATCATATCTATATAAGAGGTCCTTCCTAGGTATACTTCTCACATTCATAATAGTGTACCTATGTCTAAAATTAAAAATATAATTCAACCCATAAATTATCATCTTAAAAATATAAATATACCTTCCAAAGAGGTTATCTTCCTAGTCCAAGTTGTAGGGGCTTTACAAGAATAAGTACACCATTTATCCTTAAAAATTAAAGCCTATCATGGTTGGTCTGATTCTAGTGAAATTCTTGGTAACCCTATTGTGTATAGTTTTCTATACACACCACTAATTCCTCATTTCCAAACTTTCACATTTTCCACACTAGATATAAGTGGTGACTGATACTTGCACCCTAAATCCTTTTGTGACAAAATGAATGGATATAATGGTATTCTAATGTTGTTAAAAATATTTTAAAAAATTATTGAAGGTTTTACCTTAGCTTAGTATTATACCCTCCCTAGTGGATCTTTATCCACTTATATTTTACTTGAAGAAATATTTTTAATTAAATACATTCAAAATAAAGGACCTAGGCTTACTTATTATGAATTACCATCTTTACACCAAGGTCAAAATAAATAATTTTGTGTGTACATTTTATGATTTAAAACCTTTATACTTCAACTAATTTTTCAACCCACCAATTTAGAGGTTCACTATATATTTTGTTGAGCCGTTATTTACACATTAAAATGAAAGTTACTCTATAAAGTTTGTCATTCATTTTGAACACTTTTTAAGGTGGATTTAGCACTAGAAAAGGAATTAGGTATTTTTACCATTTATAAAAAAAAATTGGTGACATTTAATTATTTCAAGAGAAATCAATTCCACTTAACAAAATATAGGTCTAATTAACACTAACACTCCTTGTGTAAACAATGTCAAAGCTAAAACAAATCAAATCAAAGTATTATAAAAAATGGATTTTTTTTCATAGAGTAAATAATTAAAAACCTAATAAACATGTAATAAAATCACACTTGAATAAAAAAAAATTCAACCCACTTCATAAAAATTATGTTTGAAGATGTTTATTGTTTACTGAGTTGGCTCACTACCACATGGAGAATTTAGGGTGCCAGATGTAGGAGAAAACATGTCCATTTCCTTTCATGGTCATATGTATCCCATATTAGTGAGTAAATTTGGATTGGTGGGGACGAAGGATATATTTTATATAGTGGTGGAAAAGATAGGTGAGATAGGTAGTTCGCCTTAAGCTACACTAAGGTAGAATTCAAAACCAGAGTGGGAGTGTAAATTTTTGCCTATGAAGGCATGACCCTTGGATATTTTTGATGGTGATCCATACCTATTATCTACCCATGTGTAATTATTTTATAATAAGGGGGTTTCATTATATTTAAAGGGTTAGGGTTTTGTGAAAATGGGATTGGAAGTAATGGAAATATTTCTATGTCTTTTAATGCAACTAGGTCCATGGAAGTAGGAAGGAGAAAGAAATATTTTGTTAATGTGGTTTCTCAACAAGATAATTTATGGAGGATGATGGTTAAACCTTTTTTTTTTGGTTTCAATATGATATTAACACAAATCCTAATTGATTAAAACCATTAGTAAACCAAAATATACCATAAACAACTAAATTAAATAAGTATTGCTCAATGCTACCTAACAAAGGTTATTTATATACTTCATTTTTGGGGTCATGGAATTAAGATATGATACAATTATTATTCCAACTAAATAACTATGACACCATTTCTTTATTAAATTACAATTCACACTTGTGCAATTTAAATATATAGATTCACTTATTGAACAAGACAATTAAATTAACCTCCATTTAAAGAAATATATTTAAATTGATTCTAAAGGAATTATCTATATATGAGAGCCATATTGAATTAATATTGAAAATACGTTAATAAATCTAATACATTTATTTATTTACCATACCTTATAACATAATCCCAAATGATTAAAAATATAATAATTACTCTCCTACGAATGTGAGATAGCCTTTTATACCTCATGTTCATTTGTCCTTGAGTCATATTCATGGAATATCTATAAAATTTGAACAAACCACATTTATAACATGCATTTAAAAGAGTCTTACAATATATAAATGATAATACATTATCTACATAAAGTAGATTATACATTCCATATTAAGAATTTAAATTCTAAAGTAGAAACAACATGATCTAAAAATTCTTCATAATCCATAGTGTATAAGTTTGGTAAGCTTAATAAACATGAAAATGCTTCATCAAATAAAAACAAAAACCATGATTATTAAACAAATACTTTGGAATCATTACTTTGACATTAATACAAATACATCTAGAAGGATTTTCTAAAAGCCCCATAATATTTAAGAAGCAATTTTACAATATCAATTTATATCTATCACATGTTACTTGCCAATCAAGATTCATAAGCTTAATTTAATAATGTAAATTACCAATGACTCGAGCAAGGTTTTATCTTTGCCATAGAACATTAAAGGAATGAACACTTTTAAGCAAACTTTCAATAAATAATTAACCAAACCATTGTTTATATGTAAAAATGAAATAATATGTCCAATAACATATTAAGTATCTACTTATCTAAGAAACATACATTACTAACTTGCATAATCAAGGTTTACAACTATTGAGCAATAAAGACTAACATTATACTCACAAATAGTCACACTACCACTACTAAATTGATTATTAAAAAGAATTATAATTTATCATAGTCAATGTACATAAAAAGTTATAATTTTTTTTTACCTCAACCACAAAACTCAAATAAATAATCAAAGAAAATAATAATACTTCATTTTTCTTTAATAAACAATGTAAACCTCCACCTTAACCATTCACAATACAAGCCATACATATTTCTTATTTTTCATCCTAATGAGTTCATTGATTAAATGTTATGCTATCCAAAGTTAATATCATTCATACATAAAATATTTTATACAAACAATACCACTTATCCATAAAAATATAAGTTCCTCAATTCAAATTGTCTAAAAATAGGAAGACATAGATAACATCAAATTCAAAATAAACCTATGGAGCAATATCGACTAACCAATAAATAATATTTCAATAATAAGATAGTCTACACCATGGGAAATCATTCTAAAATTATAATTCATGGAATATTTCAATCATAACACCATTATATCATACACACTTCTATTTATGTAATGTAGATCCAGCATAAACAATATAATTTTCCCCAAATTGAATCAATTAACGTAAAAAACTATAAAAACTTTAAATAACATGACAACCTAATATTTATGTAATCATTTTATAATAATAACACATGTAAATATTTGATTCATGAATATGCAGTCAGTCATAGACTAATGTTATGGTTAGAAATAAATGAATATAGTTAAAGTAAAATACTGAAGTCATGAGTACACAATCAACATCTATTTGAGTAGGTTCACAATTGAAATGAGTATATATAATTTTAAATATTAAATATATAAGTAGTCAATAAATATCCATTACAATTAAATTGATTAAAAATAAATGAATGTATATAATACATCAAATTAAGCTCTATGATGCATGAAACCAAGGCAAAAATAAATAATGAAAATAAACAATACAACTAAGCATAACATTGAGCTCCACTCTAAAGTGAGTCCATTAAATTATTGTTTCCACAAACCAATATCATATTTAAAATTGTATACAACTAAATAAAGATAATTCATAGAGTGGTGAAACCCACCCAGTATAGCCCTATGATACCTTAGTCATCTCATCAATCAGTTTGATGGTGAATCCTTGCATAGAATATAGTGGATTATACACATAGATCCATGTTCACATTAACCACAACAAAAAGAAAAAACCAATAGGAGGAAGGCTAGTTGAAATATAAAGAATTCACATTAGGTCCTAAAAATGCTTATGCCAAAAAAACACAATGTAAAATCACTTATAACTTCCACACCCAAAAAAACAAGATTAAAATCACAAGCAATAACCTAGAAAATAAAAGACATAATAAAACAATTTGAGTGATAATAAGTATAATCATATACACATCATTTTGAGAAAAGTGCATGGAACTATGAATTCTAAGCCATCTTATAATTCAATTAGAAACCCGAGGTTATTTTTCCCATTCACATGACTTTCGATGCCTCTTAGATCAATGAGAAACAAGTTACCAAAACCCAAAAGTGAAGATAATTGGATAAATTTTCATAGTCTCCTCATTTTTCCTTCAAGATATTATATTTCATTTCCTCATGATTTCACACACACACTCTCCCATAAAAAAATGAAGAGTTTAAATCCTTTAAATCCTACATTAAAAATAGAATACCTTAGGTCATGCTTAAACAAGATGAATGTATAAACTTATTGTTCTCCCATGTTCCCCATTTATTCTAGAAAATCTTTAGTCTTTCCACTAAAAAATATCCACACTAAGAATCCTAAATAGGGTAGTGACCCAAGATATTACCAATGGAAAAATTAAGCTTAAAAAAATAGTAATGGTGGTTAGGGTTCCCAACTCAGCTCAATAAAAAATAATCACAGTGACTGATTGGCCAAGGAAGACACTTTAACCAATATCTTTGAATAAAGTGCCATTAACAAATAAACAAACCCTAAGTCAACTTGTCTTCAATTCAAATCATTTCCATGCCATTCCACACATATATGTTATGATGTAATGAAATCATTTTAGATAAAAATGATAACCAACTAATTCATGTCAAAAATACCAACCATAATGCAAAGTCAAGACAACCAAACATGTAAACCACAGTCCCGTACATGGTGATAAGTTGATATATGAAACAATAAAATCAAAATGATGAAGGAAAAACCAATGAAAATAGTATATGTTCTAATCACACCCAAATATCACATTAAACAATAATATAAAAAAATTGTAGATTATATCATAACTACCTATTGAATCATGGTACATGTATAAAAACCTAATTCAAATAAAGAATGAAAACCCAAATACAATCAGCAAATAATTTATGAGCTTAGATAAACATGTAAATTTAATAAATTAAATTAGAGTTTTAAGGCAAAAATTACTAAAAATAACAATCAAACATTTGCATGTAGGCCAAGAGTCATATGAAGTAAATGAAACTCAATAGCCAAAAACATACTCTAAATTTGACAATTATTTTAGAAACTTATGTATCTCAAAATCCATTTTTCATAATTTAATTGGCTAACCACATACATAACCATGTCTACTAGAATCCTTTCATCAAAGATGGATCATTTTAGTTTCTTTTAGTCACTAAAACAAGACATCAATAGTTTGTGTAATAGTTATAACATAATTTGTTTGTAACCAAATAAATAATGATAATCAAAACCACATACTAATATTAATGAAATAATCAAGGTAACTGAATCATGTCCATTATCTAACAACCATAATAATCAAAACACCATATAGTATGTCATGTAATGTCAAATAGGAGTAACAATAACTCTCAAATGGTTCCATTGTGTTAGGTTATTACATTGTATCCCACTTAAAAATAGGTATCTTGATGACTAACCAAATACCTGTGGGTAAGTTTTCCTAAAACTAATCTTGTCTTTCCACATATCACTCATTTCATTAAGTGGGTCACATTGGACCAACAACTCTTGAATATCTCTATTTCATAGTTTGATGTTACGATGTTCTACAATCCTTATAGGTTCTAGTTTCATCTTCTCCTCTTTCATAACTTAAAGTTTCTTATAATCCAAAAAATGAGAAGGATCGTGTATGTATTTTGTTAGTAAATCAACATGGAAAACATCATGAATCCTAAGCAAAGGAGGAAAGGAAAATTGATAGGAAACATGATTAATATTTTACACAATTTTAAATGTTATGACAAAGCATAAAGCCAATTTATAATTATTTCCAAACATGATGGAACATTTCTAAGGTATAATTTGTAATAAGACCTTATCACCCAATTTAAATTCTTGAGGTTTTATTTTCTCATCAGCATAACTATTTTGTGAATCATAGGCAACTTTTAAAGTAATTTTCAATAATATCCATCTATTTTTCATAATCCTTAAGTACATTAGGTCCAAAAACATCTATTTTATCTAAGCTATACCATATAAGTGGAATCTTATATTTGAATCCATACAATGATTCAAAAAGAGCCATTTAGTGACAAAATGATAGGAGTTATTATATTCAAACTCATCTAGGTGAAGATAATCTTTCCACTTAAATTATTGATCCATCATATAAATTTTCAACATATCTTCCACCACTTGATTTAGTATTTCATTCTAACCATATGTTTTTGAGTGGTATGTGGAATTGATATTAAAGCATGTTCCAAATGTTTCACTCAAAATTTGATAGAACCATGAAGTGGATAGATTATCTATCTTAGAGATAATCACTTATGGCATGCCATTCAATTGAACAAATTATTGTCAAACCTTTTCACAAGTATAGAACCATCATCAATCACATTTCTAATAATAAAGTGACCAAGTTTTGTCAACTTATTAATTACCACTAGAAAATTATCATGCTTGTTGTGAGATTTAGGTAGCCTATAAATGAAATCAAGTGACATTACAAACCAAATATAACTTGGTATTTTATTAGGGTACAATAATACCCCAAGGTGGTATTTCTAAAATTTGACATGCTAGCATTCTAGACATTTATAAATAAAACAAAAAACATTGTGATTCATAACAAGCTATGAGTAGTACCTTTTCATCTCATGTTATTTTTGTGACACTTGGATGAGTGTGAAGAAGTGATGCATTCACTTATTTTATAACTTTATTTTAAAAGTCTCCAAACATGGGAAAAAGAATTATGTTTTCATGCCTTATAAGGTGATCTTTTTCCATATAAAAATAAACAAATACCTTTGAAATAAGATCACCATCCAAACCTATTCTTACCTAATGGTAATATTTATCATTAAACTATTAATTTAACAAAACATTTATGAAATAAGCTTTAAGCAAAGATAAATCAACAGGGTATGTGCATCAGTTGACTGCATCAACAACATTATTATTTATACCTTTGACATAAGAAATATCCATGTCAAAGTTACTTACAAACTCCATCTATCTATGTTATTGTGCATTCAAATCATCATAGGAAAATAAATGATCCAAGTTGTGCTGATATGATTTAACCTTAAAATGTTTCACTAAAATAAAATACTTCTATTATTTTAGTTCATGAACTATTATAGTAAGTTCCTTTTCATGTGTGGGATATTTTTTCTCATTCTCATTGAGCTGTAATGACTCAAAATCTATTACTTTGTCATCCTAGGTTGAAATGCCACTGAAACCTTCATCGGAATATGTTGTATAGACTAAAATCTCATTCAAATGCACCTATTGAGGTAGGTTCCTTGAGTAAAATTGGAAGACAATTAGGGGACTTTCATCTTCTCATTTTATTATTATTGCTGAGAAAATATAGGGCATGAGATATAGGTATTGGGCTCCACTAGATAGCCTCCTTTGAATAGATCTAAAATATATGCAACACTACCACTAATGACTAAATTCTTATTTTCTCATTGAGACATCTCTTTCTTAGCTAACTAACCCAATTTCAAAATATTTAATATTTTATCCTTATGTTACTTCACTTCATTATTTTTTAATAAATGAGAAAATATCACTTGATAAAAAATAAACATCAAAAGGTGAGGAGGGTAAGGAATACAAATGAATATCTATGGATAAAATAACAAAATTAGTGCTTGAGAATCGATTCTATGCCCAACTAAAATTCTACCATTTTATGCCAATTTTCACAAAGCTGAAGTTTCAACCACACAAGGAAGGAGTCAAAGGGAGATAATAGATGCTCAATTTCAATATTATTTCTATAATTAAACACATGTAAAACCTATTTTTAATCACACACATATTCCTAAAATTTTAAAGAAAGGGGAAATAATCAAGAAACAAACTAGAATATCTCAAAGCCCATCCTAATTAACACATCCACTTATAGAAAACACATGGTACAATTTTATAATATCAACATTATTTATTAATCTAGATAAATTTGGAAGACATTCATGAAATAAAACATTTTAAGAATGAAACAAAGATTATTATTAATGTTAAGAGTGTTTAATTAAAATAGTGTCGACCATCATGAAGTGATGCAAAAAAACAAATATAGAAGAGATATGGGACCTACCTCTTAGTAACATGAGATCCAATGCTTAGCCATCTGTTAGCTTCACAATCAAAACTCTGAGAGCTATTGTTAAGAATAAAAGTTTTGATGCAACATATTAGGATCAATAATCTCTATCCTAATATGAGAGTAAATTACTATGGAAAAATAAGCTACAAAATAAGAGAGACAAAACAGAAACACATTACATAGAGATTACATGGAAATTGTTGATAAATGCAAGAAAATAGCATGGAAAAAATGGCAACTTTAAGACTTATTATTAATACATCAATGTCTTTTACAATATCTCCTCTAGTAACTCCTTCAGTGCTAACATAATAATTACTCAATGATTACACTTGAAGCATTTAGGTTGTGAACGAAGCATAACAAAGCCATGAGGATCCAACCTCCAAGCATGCAAGCTCAAACTTACATAGACCCACTTACTAGATAAATTATAATGGAAATTTTATACATGTATATGTATTTACAATAAAAAAGAGAAGAGAGAGTAACATCATGGGTGACCTAAAAAAATTTCCACATTCCATGTGGGCACTAGTAATCAATAGGAAAATGTTTATTTTCATGTGCAAGGGTCAACAGAGTGGACCATCCACTTTAGATAATATTCAGTCCACATGCATATGAATCCAAACATTATCTTCCACTCCACATGCAAGGAAAATAAAAAATTAGTAAACTCCTATCTTCTTCTTCTTATATGTGCACTTCAAATTCTAGAAGGTATTACAATGACCTTTTTATTTTTTCTACACATGTAAACCATTGGGTCCTTTAGAATTTTGACCCATACCTAACCCTTTCACTTTTTCACCACATAATAAACCCATTTGACTACCAAGGAAAACACCCATGTTCCATGGTGGAGTGATACACCCTACTCCCATCACATTAACCTAATCACATGTTAGAGACACTCCATGGTCTATGCCACATCATCAATCAACCACATCATTATCATGCCACATCGCCATGAATAGTGGCCATAAATAGTTACTATGAATAGTGATTCATAAATAGTGACTATGAGTAGTGAAATCACACCTAGCATAATCCCACTTTAATTCAACATACATAGGTTTTTACCACACATGCGTATTCTACAATTAGCTATCCATTTATTGCCACTACTACCTTGACACAAACCCAGTAGAAGTTTTCATGCACTACTAAAACTTCTCTACCCTGAATAGATTTATCAACATATTCTATTTCATATCATATTTTAGCACCTGAAGTGACTCTCACTTCTCTATATACCAATCCTTTGATTGAGATTCTTTGATGAACTACTCACAACTCCGACTTCTTGAGAATATTTATTTTAGTGTTCACCATGGCATCATGAGGCTTCGCACTCCTAATGAATCCAATACACTTGATACATGTATTATTCACTTCTAAGCCACTCCTATGAAGATAACTCATATTAAAATAATTGGGGTACTTCCTTTCTCTCATGTCCTTGTTTATCTCCATCCTTGTTTTACTTCTCCTATCACCTTAATCTCATGTCCTAGTCACTGACCCATCACAAAAGTGATCATGTTGGGTCCTACATCCAACATGTCAAAAATACATAGATGCAACCTTTGTTAAACACTTTGGATCTCCATGAAGGTACTGATATCCTATACTACATGTGTGGTAGCTACACCAACTTGTACAATGAATTCTTTAATATACAAACTAGCAACACTTTTACCTCATCCATCTATCCTTCTATCCTTAAGAGAGATCACCATTTAGGAATCACATTGATCTAACTCATTGAATATAAATATCTACACATAATAATTTTGATAGTAGTAAGGAGAGAATATCTCATACAAGTCAAAAATAGACTTCTCCACATAGTCACCAAGCTATCAAGATGGAACAAGTTCACTAGAACAAACACAATTAATTGGGAGTCATCATGTTATTTAGTGTATCACTATACCTACTAAGTTTTTGAGATTGCATCTAAAATGTATCTTGATCTATGAAGTGTTTCTGAAAAACCAAATCATGTCCTTTGATTTTTACTCCATGCATCAATATACCTAGACAACACCACAACAGTATGCACAACACTCCAACGCCCTAAGTTATATGGTCAACACTAGCCTTCTCCTTCAAGAACACTAGGCCTTAGTTATTGTTTTCCATGTAACCTTAAGCTACTAATTGTGCTAAACATGACAGAAATGGACCACTCACATCTCTATGGAATTTTTCATGCCATTCTATGCACCAATGCACCTACTAATGTTTCGAGCTTAAAATGCATCCAAAATGCATCATGTTCAACCACATGTCCAAACACATGTCCTTGTCCTTCATATAACACTAGGTCTCACTTGTTCATCTACACATACATCTTCTTCATATTCAACTACATCAAAATAGGTACAAATTTAGGTTTTTATGTACTTCTTTACTTTAAATGGATTTTTTTCTTCAGCATCTTAGCTAACAACATGTGGTCATCAGGATACCACATCATACACCCCTTTTATTTGTTTCTAATAACCATAACAAGGTCATGCCTTGTCATCAACCTCCTCTAAAGGAAACTAGTTTGATCCTTAAGTTGTATGGTTGCTTCAACTTAAATAGGAACACTATATAGGAAGCTAAATTTTTTGGCAAAGCTTTTTCAACTTGATCACAACTCTCTTATGGGCTTCCCCGCAACAACATGAAGAGAATATGATCTTCACCAAGATATCCTATACCTTTTTCCATAGAGAGATACCTACCATAAAACATTTTTTTTCATATTCAACTTAGTCTCTCCTCTTGTCACAGTAACATACAACTATACAAAACTAGCCAACAATAGAAAACACTCACAAACATGGAATTTTTCACCAGGGCTCTATTACCAATTGTTAGGAATAAAAGATCTGATGCTACATGTTAGGATCAATAAGCTCTATCTTACTGTGAAAGTAAATTAATTTGGAAAAACAAGATATAAAATAAGAGAAACAAAAGGGAAACACATTACATAGAGATTACATGGAAAACCTTGATAAATGCAAGGAAAAACCATGGGAAAGATCAAAGAATCCAAACATCTTATTAACAACATAAATCTCTTCTGTAACAACTCCTCCAACAACTCCTTCACTACTAACATACTAAGAACTCCATGATTACACCCGAATAATTTAGGTTGTGAACCAAGCATAATAAATCCATTAGGATCCAACATCCAGGCATTCAAACTCAAGATTACATGGATCCACTAACTAGATGAATTATAATGGATAGATTATGCATATTTCTGCATTTAAAACAAGATAGAGAAGATAAATTAACATCATAGTTGACCCAAAAAGTTCACCACATTCCATGTGGGCACTAGTGATCAATAGTAAAATGTTTGTTTTCATGTGCAAGGGTCAACAAAATGGACCATACACTTTATAAAAGATCCAATCCACTTACATGTAACTCCAAACATTATCTTTGACTCCATGTGTGAGGATAAGAAGTAACTCTAAACTCTTACATTCTTGTTTCATGTGCACACCAAAGTCCAAAAGATGTTGTAATAACCTTTTGACTTTCTCCACACATGTCAACCATTGGGTCCCTTAGAAATTTGACCTATACCAAACCCTTTATCTTTTTCACCACATGACAAACCCATTTGACTACCAAGAATAAAATACATGTGCCTTGATGGAGTGATATACCCCACTCTCATTATATCATCTTTATCACACATCAAAGACCCTTCATGAGCCATGCAATATGACCAATTAGCCACATCACTAACTATCTACATCACTAACATAACACATCACCATGAACAGTGATTGTTAATAGTGACTATGAATAATGACTTCACACCTAACATAATTATGGCCTAAAATGGTTAAAAGATAATTATATAATTAAATTCCCCTTATAAAATACAAGCAAGAATTGTACAAGGCCCATAAAGAGAATCAATAGGAACTTAGAGTTGAGAAACTTCCTAATTGCTTTAAAATGGCCTACTGAGTTGTGAGTACCTTAGCCACTAGGTTTGCCTCTTTATCAATATTTAGTAGGTGGAAAGGTGGATTTTATAAGATCAATCTTCCTAAGTTAGTAACCATTCCTAAGATTTGAGTGGGTCTTTCCAAGATACATTCACTTCCTATACCTAGACGATGTGAGTTATGGAATATGTTGTGAGTCCAAGATGTCCCTAGCTCTAACCCTATTAGATTTTGTCATATTTTTCCTTAGTAACTAGTTGAAGTGTGCCAAGTGGACTCCAAACTAATCCTTTTAAATAAAAACACCATCTGGGTGAAAGATCTCATATATGATGATATCCTCAAATTAATAAAGGTTTTGGTCCATGCTCTTCTCCAAGGCCCTGATGGTGGATTAGATGTAAATCAATCAATATTTAATGGAAGTTATCATGATACCCATAAAATATTTATATATGTTTAAGTCTGTCATGGTTATGAGCTTTATCTCTAAGAACATCCCATTATGAATGATGATGGAAAGATTCTTGTACTTTTTATCTATATGGATGATCCTATTTAGATATACTTGCACTATTTTGAGGATCCATTTTCTCTTTAAGAGAGATCTAGTCACCTCTATAATGTATAAAAATAATTGTGTAAGTGTTGCCTCCACTTTTATTATCAAGCCAAGAGGGAAGGAACTCCTCACCTGGACTCAAGAGTCTTAACCTATTCATTTATATCTTACATTAATTTATTTGAGAGTTTATTAGTGTTCCAAAACACTTATATTGGGTCTTCGTCTACCTTCCCTTCTCTTCTTACAAACCTCAACTTTGTGAGTGAGAACAAGTCCTATTTGATCCTTAATACTACAGTGTTCCCATATTTAGTTAATGTTTGTGTGATAACTCATTTCAACCTCCAAGTCTCCATATCAAACTTTAATTAGATTTATAGGTCCCCGTGATAGACCATATTAAGTTTTTAATCACCTAAAGATTCAATGGGCCCAATCCATCAATTTTTAGCTATGGTTCATAAGGTGGTATAAAAAGAGGTAGGAGGAGTGGTGGTGACTGAGGTTGAATATTGAGGTATTAGAGGGGGAGGTAAGGATGAATATGTGGGGTGAAAATGGATGCAAGGTAGAAGAGGTGGCATGGGAGAAAATAGAATAAACCACTATAGGGGAGGCCCAATGGAATATGTGAGACCACCATTGATATAGGGTCATAAAGATTTGAGAACCAATGGTGCTCAAGAGCTAGGGATTTAGTGAATGAAAAAATTAGTTGGTTAAATATAAATCCTTTGGGATATAGGGTGATGGGCAAAGGGTTATAAAAAGTACCTACAAAATATATCATAGGTTTCATATGTTGCTTTCAAGCAATCAATCTTTATTTCTTCTTTGGCCTCTTGGTCAAGTCTACCTATGGTGAAGTCACTAAAGCAAAAGTAGTAGAAGTGTCACTAGATAAATCTTATGGGATTTGATCAATTTTTTTTTGTCCTGATGACATGATAGGATCCATGTAAACTTTAAAAATATACTTATTATAAGTCAATAGATCCATTGAAGTATTTGGAATGTTTGAATACACCATAGTTATATTGGAAATGATGCTTGTTAAGAATACTTAGAATGTAGGGAAACTTGGAATCTAAGCTTTTTTTGAGGTCAAGATAACTTAAGGGGATAAACCAAGAGTCATATAGGGTGTAGACCATGCTAGTGGAGTTTAATAATTCCACAATAGGGATATGGGATGAACTAAATAAACCTAAGCACTCATAATATTAAACACATCCAAATCTAAGGGAACTTGAGGGAATTGAGCACTAATCATAATGGGAATAGGAGAAAGCCTCATAGGAGAGGTTGGTATGGAATTTATAAGTTTTGGGTTGATGTTAAATATTATTATGACACATAAATACCTTAGGAGGGGGTTGGGGAGGCACAATTAGCTTGTCGTAAATAGGGATTGATTTTGGAACACTCTAAAACTGATGAGCATAAACCACTTGATGTTCTCTTACATGTGGAAGTGGAATAATGGAATAGTGGTTAGATATAATGAAGTGGGAAAAACTAAGACCCCATGTAGGATTTACCTTTAGATTCTATGTATAGTGGTTGGGTCCTCCTCAGTTGGATGAATAGGTAGTAGCTATGGAGGAAGCTAATGTTAAGAAACTAACCTCTCCTCAAGAGTGGCTTAGGGTGGATCTTGGTCTACTTTATGGAATCCTACCTAAATTTTTTTAATCACCTCAACATAACTTAATAGGTTCTAGTGAATTAAATCATTTGGTCTAATCTGCTAATCATATGTTATTTTAAGGTGAGCTTGATTCTTCTCCACATGGATGCATACATACCTATGGGGATATCACTCTTTATTTACATATTTCCTAAATTATATGATTATATATTATATTCCATCACTTACATCACTTTTATGTTCTTATACTAATGGTGTAAAATTCCCACTGGGAGCGCTAAATATTTTATCTCCTACTGAGGCCAAAATTTCATTGGCTACCTTCCAAGCTATATCCTCATCTACAAGGTAGTATGAGACTACATATAATAAAAATATAGGATCTCCTTGAATGCATTATGATATGATAATATTACCATTTCTATATTAATAGTATGAGCTAATGGGTTACAGTGAATCCTAGATCACATCTAAGAGCCTAGGCATGGGCTTCATATTTATTGATTGATAAAAAATTAGGTATAAATACTAACATATATCTCATATGTGATCTTGGTAATGGTGAGCATAGATATTTAA
Source organism: Torreya grandis (assembly GCA_037957365.1). Lineage (NCBI taxonomy): Eukaryota > Viridiplantae > Streptophyta > Pinopsida > Cupressales > Taxaceae > Torreya > Torreya grandis. The sequence continues at coordinate 4,101,833 of JARHVA010000617.1, read as the reverse complement.
AAAAATAACATGTACTATATATCCCACTGTCACCCACTACTAAATCATTTTACTTTTGAACTCTAGGATGGCACATGTGGTGTCCATGATGTAAGACATCATGTAAAAATTTAGGCATATGTAAGTTGTGTTCATATGATTGTTGAGGTTGAATGTGATTTCATTTAAAAATACTAGGATCTCCATCCCTTCCATGATAATGTTGAGAAGGGGCACCCATAACTTGGTTACATGAACCACATCATTGAAGAGCATGGGTATGGGCCTCTTATTTATTTCTTGATACACTACTAGATGTAAATACTCACATATATCTTAGATGTAATTATAGTAATGGTGAGTGTAAATATTATATAAAATAACATTGACTATAGATCCCATTTTCATCCACTACTAAAGTGTTTTGCATTTGAAATCTAGGGTGAGACAGGTGGTGTTCATGATGTAAGATGTCATGTACAAATTATGGTCTATATGACTTAAGTTCACATGATTAGTCTACAAAGATGTTTCATCAATTAGACTAATGATCCAAAATATATGTATCCCACTGACAAGATGTTGGTGCTTTAATAGACATTTTAATATTCTTCTTCACATTTCAAGGATTCAATCATATGTTTCTAAAATTTTAAAGCTTATTATTGAATTTTTCATGCTCATAAAGTCAGGAGAAAAGTTTCAAGTAAGAAATAGGTTTGAAGATATATTTTAGGTGTTCTTATCATAGCTTCGTGACACAACCTAAAATCTTGTAGCAAGGTCTACAAATGAAAATAGTGATGGTGTTTAAGCATCCTTTAGTTAAAATCAAGTCTTAACAAGATGATTATGAGTTTCGTATTTATAATACATAAGATTTAAGCTAAAAAAAAAATAATTATACGTTTTGATAAGTCTATAGTGACATATAGTAAGATTTTATTATCTTAAAAGTCATATAAACTAGGTTTTATCCCCATCAAATCATCTTCAAACCACAAATCAATGTTTTCAACAAGGTTTTCCAGGGTCTCAAGATCTTTGCCACAATATTTCAATGGTTTTCATGGGTTCAAGATAAAGATTCCAAGATGCTTAGTAGGTAGATTAGAATGTTATAAGGCATACAAACAATTTTTAATGCTTAGAATCATTTAAAAGTAAGAATATGAATTCATGATCATGGGTGCATGATTCATGTGACAACAATAACTAGGTTATAATATATTAGATAATTTAACAAACTATAGAAAAATAATAGAATATCCATAACAACATAATTCTCATAAAAACTCAATCCTCCATTACAATCATAAGAAAGTTGACTAGAAAAGGGTGCACAAATGCATTCAATTAAAATCATCTAGCTTTCAACTAAGAGGAAACAACATAAGGACTGAACTCATCCATAAAACAATAAGATATTAGCAACACATGTAGGTTAAAAATTAAATCATTAGAGTGAAATTATCATGTGTGTAAATGGTTGTAGTATTTACAAGATATTTAAAATGAGAATGTCAAATAATATATGTGTGTATATGACAAGTTATATGTCATAATGACATAAATAATAGGACACATATCGAGAAATAATGTAGATAAAACATGTGTGTATATAAAATGTGCCATATAGGCATACAATGTGGGCCATATAGGCATATAAAATAGATAGTGTCTACAACTAGATCCATAGGAAAAAAACTAGCTCTATTTCTCTTGATTACCTCTAAATAAATTACACTTCTTCACCGTAGATGTAGACCTAGGAATGCTACATGACTCATTACAAGGATAAACTTTCATGTCAGCCTATGAAGCATCAATTATCTCTCTCATAACATAAAAAACTTGTTTCATTTACACAACACAAGAAATATAAATTGTAATTGATTAAAATGACATATTACAAATGATAGAGTTTCATTGGAAAAATTTTTGCAACAAGGTGACTTTAGAATTACTTTATGCCACCTAAATGTTTATCTTGGGTAGTGAAAGTGTGAATATACAAATTATGGATATTCCTATGGATCATTTATGTATCTTTAGATGTAGATATTCACACAAATATGAAAATAAAAAATAATTTTACTAAAAAATAATTTTACTTCATGTATTCTCACCAATCTCTGTCTTTGAATCATGAGCTATTGAAGAGTTAGTGGATCTTTGGATTGAACCACAACATCAATCAAAACATATTCTTATACATCAGGAGTGCCCATATAATCTATCATCATATATAAAACAAATAAAACTAAACCTAATATAAGACAAATAAATAAAAATGAGTAGTAAATAAAATTAACATGTTGTATAGCTATTTTAGAGTTAATTCCAGGTTGTGAAAGAGAAGTATTATTTTTGAGATTGATAAGTAGTCATGGAACATAGTATTTTTATATGGATCTATGAATAATGTGTGAATTCCATGAGCATGATAAAAAATATATGACTATAATATATCTTACAAGACAGTTTTTGGTTCAATGGACAATAAATACATGAATACATAAAAGTTCATCATGGATTAAATTAATTGAGATAAAATAATGGTTGAGTCCACTAGGTGGATACATTTGTCTATTAAGAAAAATAAAAAATTAGTAATTAATTTAATATTTTTACTATCATTAGTATTAGCATCATAGAGCTATTGTGTTCTTATCATTTTATAATCATCACATGACCTAGCTCATATTTATTTTGTCTTAAGATAAGAATGTGATATAGAAAGGTAATTTGAGAATGAAACACTTCTTCAAATTGAAAAAAAATATATGGTAAACTTAATGAGAGTGTTTCAACTGTATCTAGATACTATGCTTTATGCAATTAAACATTAAATAACAAATTTATGTAATTTGTAAGTTTCTAAACCTAAGATTAGGGTACATTAGTGATAATTTCATCCTCTAAAATAGAATATAGGCATATTGACATACCATAGATATCATTAATCATCTATACAATCGATTAATAAAATGTTGAATAAAATTTTAGATATTTAAGTACAAATATATTAGAATTAATATTCCTTTACATAGATAAACATACTATAAATAAAATTTAACTTGTGTATCAAATACAGATGGTGAAGTGGATAAGTCTTTCACAATAGGCTGATGTGTCTTGATAGGGGGTGGTGAAGCAATTTTCAATGTCATAAAGTCTGGCATGCTAGTGTACTGAGCCACCAAAGTATCTACATATGATGTATGATATGGCATGCTAGTCTCCTGATGTATTAAAGAAATACAAAAAAGGGAAAGTACACTTAGGTTTGATGTTTTCTTGAGGTACTAATGAAACTATACTAGTGTTTTGACATGCTAAATGAATTCTAATTAGAATAACCCATTGGGTACTAGTGTGATGCAAAATGTAATCCTACTCTCCACATCTATGTATCATGTGTATGACATACCTAAAAAAGAGGTATAGTACACTTCTTCCCATATTATGTGAAAAAATATATAGGAACTATATGAGGGACACTATAACCAATACAACTAACACCAATAACAATAACAATAATGCCACTACTAGTCGGAGGGACACTAGCACCAATAACACTACTATATGTCCCACCACCTAAAGCTTGTGTATAATTCCTCAATGTATGCATGCCATGTTCAATAATAACCTATTTGAGGCTAGTAACTACCTTAAGGGTGTCCATGTATTGGGTGTGATGGAAAATTGTAAGGATAAAATCATGTGTTATTGTCCTTCTATTTCTCTAAATTGGGTTAGGGTGATTTTGGTTTTGCTTAGCACTAGGTCTATCAAATAGGGACCTACCTCCCATACCTTGGGAGGATTTCATGTCAAAATAATTTGGCATTTTATGAACTACAAACTCACAATAAATTTTTCTCAAAAATTATAATGAAACCTCATTATTATTGCATGGTGGATCATCAAACACCATCTACCACCTATCCTAGAAGTTATATTTTATCTCTAATTTATCACACCAATTAGTATTAATGTGTTTACAAATTTGTAGTGGTGGTTGGTTGGTTCCAAGCTTAATAAACAAATAACACATATCTTATATTTTTTATTTTTTTAAATTTCTCAAATGAAAATTTATCATAATAATATTGTTTCATGACATCACTTTGATGTAACATTAAATTAAGTTATGACATGAAATTTCTTACTTCATTTAAAACAACCTCCAATATACACATAAATTAATTTTATCCATCATGAGTTGAGGATTGATGGAAACCATTGATAATAATTTGTACTTATTCATGTTTTTTATTATATTGTTCATATAATTCATCTTCTTCTTTTGAAAATTCAAACTATGGAGGGTTTTCATCAAGGTTTTTCTCTAAGTTTTCTCATTCAATGGGTCCATTGAAATTTTTATCTATATTTATAAAATTACAAAATTTTAAGGTAATGTGAGAGAGTTAAATGCAATTTTAATTTCAAAACCCTATACATAAAATATATAAATTAAATACTCAAAATCTAAAATTAATAATCAACATACCTTAGGTCATGATAAAAATTAGAAATTATGTTGGAAGGTTGAAAACTAAATCATGCATTTTATCTTTAAAATTTAAGATCACTCCTTCAAGGAACTGAAAAAACATAAGTTTTAGCTAGAAGGAGAAGGAAAAAAACATTGAAAAAAATAAAGGATGTATGCCCTTTATAGGCACACAAAGGTTGTACACCATTTGTGGACAAAAAGGACATATGCACTTTGAAGGCCCACAAAGGGTGTATGCCCTTTATGGGACTTGAAAGGGCATATGCCCTTTTGTCTTGGTGCCATTCCTAATTCAAAAAAAAAAGGGCGTACACCCTTTGCAAAAAATCCATTTCCACCTTGGTGTCACGTTTTTTATCCCCCAAATTTGTGCATTTACCCATAAATGAAATACATTTTGAATGTTAAAAAAGTTTATATTTCTATGTCCATTTATCTCTTAGTAATATTTATATTTTCAAGATTATAATAACACATTTTTCACCATGTGTATGTTGAAGAATTTAATAAAATTTGAAGCTTATATATATATATATATATATATATATATATATATATATATATATATATATATATATATATATATATATATATATATATATATATATAGCTAAAAGAGGACTTTTTAAATGGACCAAACCATTTAAAAAAAAAAAAGGATAGATAAGAGACATGAAGATAAAAAATACAAAAATAGTAAGAAAAATAGGGTAAGTGGTTTAAGAGAAAAATATTTTTAAGAGATAGGATAATGACATCAGACATATAGTTAACAACACAGTAGATCTAGATTACAAATTGAAATTTCTATAAATATTTGTTGCCTCCCACTCTTATAGAAAATTAATATGTTCCTTAATAATTTATTTATTATTTTACTTGGTCATTTTAGATTTGTCTCTTTCATTAAGTCTATCACTCTATATAGTATCATAGTGATCATCGCCTGTACTTGTTATTATGTTCTTACACATCAAGATACTTGTGGCATATTTCTTCCTAGTGATCTTACTTAATGGAATAAATTTACTGAGACTATTTTTGACTAAGTTATGAAATAAATTAATTTGGTTTGAATTATTTTTAAGCTCTTCCACATTATTTTCTATCACACTAAACCCATTGGTCGTGGATAATGAATTTTTAAAAGGGGGAATTTCAATACGTTAAGGAGAGTTACCATTCATTTATGATTATAACTAATCAGTATTATTCTTGAGCCTTTCATTTTATACCATATAACACTTCATTATAGAATGGTGGAGGTGGAAGTATTTTTCCAAAGTATTTATTCTATCTTGGAAACTCATATCACCATTGTCTCCATTGTCCATTTCATGAGTTATATCCTTATTAGCTTCTTCCTTAGACTTGTCATAAGGAGGAAAGAATATTTCATTGAAGATATGTTGGGTTCCCTTGAAAGAGGGTAAATATAAGGGGTGAATAGATGGTCCTTAGAACCAAATAATTAAATAAATAGGGTCAAAAACATTGGATTTATTTGGTTTTTGATCCACTTATTTCATTAAGGTAATTCTATATTTGGATTTCCATTTTGGGGGAATGTGCATTGCAAAAAAATTTGGCATCTTGGCTTTAATTCTAGAGTAGGATGGAGAGTGAGAAAAATTCAAAGGTTCTATCACATTCTCAACTAAAGAAATATTAGGGGTTGGAAGTTGGTATATATATTAATGGAATATAAATAAATAAAGACCTTAATGAATAAGAATTTTAACTTTCCCTAACTCAACATTAGAGTTCAACAAAAGATAGTATCAGATAAAAGGTAATATTGATAATATTTTTATGCCAAAAGTTATTTAAAATATTTAAATGGTTTGAGAACACATATTTAAATCTACCTTCAAGTATCACATACCCCATAATTTAGAATATGAAATCATTCTAAGGGTATAAAAGAGACTCATAAAGATACCCACCTTAAAAATGGGTGAACTTTTCTTTACCCTTGAATAAAGTGTTGACATCATCATCTTTAGCTATTTTATTTTTGAAAACATTAGATCATTACATTGGTATCCCAGTGGCCTAAGTGATAATTTATTTAGAGACATTGAAGGAAATACCTATAATAATAATTATTCTCACTTTTAATGATTTGGAAGAATATTTAGATAGCACAAGGCCTAAACGATAATTTAATTAGAGACATTGAAGTAAATGCCTATAATAATAATTATTCTTACTTTCCACAATTTGTAATAATATTTAGATAGAACAAATTCAAATATTTTTACTCTTTCCATGAAATTGGTAAGATCCCCTACTTGAGTATATGCCATATAGTAGGGTTTTTTTCTAATAAAATCACAAGACTCGCATCCCATTATTACCATGTGCCATCTCATGGAGTCTATAGGTTTCTCTTTATGATTAGAAAAAAAATAATCCTTCACTCTTATTTCTTTAGTGTGTCTTTGTAAACTCTTTATAATAGTGGTGAATAAAATCCAACATGATGTATCATACATACTTTGACATCTCACATCATCATCAAGATATTTCATGAATGGAAACAACATATAAACATATTTAGGAAACCCAAATCAATGAATGACATGGTAATAATCTCTAGATATGGATTTTAGAGGATGTTAATTGCCAATTGACTACCAAATAATGATATTTTTGTCACAAGGGATGTATATATGCAATAAAACCATGATTCTAATGAATGAGGTAATAGACACAAAGAAGGTTAGAGAAATGGTAGATAATCTATCACTAGAAGGTATACAAATCCAAACCAACATTAAATTTCAAACACTTAGTTGGGGGAGTTCAACTATCAAATTATTCATTAAGGATTAAATAAATGGAATTAGGAAGTACTTTAGTATTTTAACAACTCTCAAATATATATATTGATACCCCTAAATTAGAAAAATAATCTAAATTTTTATTCGGTTCTCTATAAACATGGTTAATGCATATTTCATCGAAGAATCATAGCATAGTAATGATATCTTATATTTTTTAAAATAGTCTAGTTATGGTGATTCATATTTTTCAATCACTTAATGATGTTGAGAGAGTATCATTCAGCCATTAAAATTTTTATGTTCAACTTCCTAACTTCTTGAACTCTGCATAAAGAATTTTTTCCTTTACAAGATGGTTAGTTAAGATATTAAGTAAGCCTGCATAGGCTACTAATAGGTTCCATTTACTATCCCTTATAACACCACTTCCCATACCCTTTCTTAGGTTACCTTTAGATTCTCCATAAATGTTCAATTTAACCCTACCATGGGGGCCAAATTCATTTAACTTTTTTTATATCCACCTTTTTAGTTTCTCTCTAAGTTAATAGGGTTTGGGAGGTTCCAATTTAAAAGTATGCTAGATTCATAATATTTAACCTTTTTTTGGAATCATATTCAAATCAAAATTTTCCTTGATTTCTCTAATAACCCTTGATCCCACCCTATAAGTAATACATTTCTTATTTTGGATGTTTCTCTTATTTATCTCTAACCATATACCCCCAAAATTTACTAAATGCCAATTTTTCAAAGCTTATTCAAATGGATACTACTAAATGAAGAAGACCATTGAGTGATGATATATGTGAATAAATATGTCATAGCCTAACAAAATTAAAATATATTGAAGATCATCCAATATAATTTGGAATCAAAGTGGCAGTGAAATAAGAGATGGAAAACAAACATGGCTTCACTTTCAAAAATAACACACTTATTAGGAATCATGAAATATAATTTATAAATTTCATTCTATATTAATGTTTTAGTCTAAGATTCATCCCAAAATAAGAAGTTGATATTTATAATAAGATATTTATTTCAACTAAGTTCCCACAGAAATCCATCTAAAGATGATTTGAGTACTAAGTTGTACCTTGATTTGACACTATAATTTTCATTTAAAATAATATCCAAAAATAAATAATATTATTTTATAGAATGAATAATATTATAATTATTTAGGGTTTCATTCAAGGAACTTAGTTTGGGTATGTCTACTTGTGTTAATGATTTTTGAATATGGGAATCAAAGATTGACCAATAGGGTTGGTTTTGATTTAGTCTTTTAGTATTTCTCTTATATCTCTCTTAAATTGAATGCTAAGGTGATCCCAAGGATTGATATAACTTAAAGGGACATTGATTAATCAAGTTTAATTCAAAAAAATATATTTATTATCTAAACATATGTTCCATTTACTTCTTTTCCATAACAACTTTATGTTATAAGTTTACTCCAAAACTAGGGACCTGTAGGCAAGGCCTCTACTGATAAGAATATCTTTTCCCCATTCTTGTCTAATTATTTTTCCTTAATAAAATTTATCCACTAGTTATCCTCTCTTATAAATCTCCAACCAAATTTTTAATATCAAATCTTTATTCATAGTCCTCATTGCTATTAGTATTCTCAATAAGCTAAAGACCAAACCACAGTTACGCCATAACTATTACCTTTAACATAGTAGAATAACACCTATCAATGATTATGGAATAAAGGCTTCTACTAAATAGTCAATGTGGTAATTTATCAATCCTTGATGTAAGTGATGATGACCTGATTCAATAAAAGACATGTCTCACACAAAAATGACCATTGAATTCTAAGATAGCTAGTTGGTATTTATACCACTACATTATAATAGAGTAGAGATATCATAGAGAAGATTTGAAGTGTAATAGTGAATAATAGTAAGGGGTTATAGAGTAGAGTAAACTTTGTAATAGCATAAGGTGGTATAGTGTAGAGAGATCTGAAAAAATTGTATTCAATGGTTATTTATAAATATAAATAAAGAAAAATTAGAGTAGGAATTATTTTGTATTATGTGTTGAATACTATGAATGAACACACATACTTATTTTTATTTACATATAAGATAAATGTTTCTAAAAAATACTAACCTTTTCATCACCTTAGTATTAACTAAATTTAACTTAATCAACATAAATCATCTATGTCCAACCGTTTCATATTTTATGTCAACATTTGGTGGTGCCACATGAACATCATCTAACTAATGTATGAGGGAAGATACCCATTAGATTTATAAAAAATGACATTAAATGAAATATAAGAGTGGTGTGAAGATAAAATCCAAAAAAATCACTTTGAGACCAAATGAACGGGTGATTCCTTACCTAAAGTGAAGGCAAAAATATTGCATTCTCAATAAGAGGAATTTTTGGTCATATTTGCTTAACTCTTGTGGTCCTGAATATTGTGGCAAGCTAAACATACATAATTTTTTAGAGTCAAAATTAATAAACCCATCTATTGGATGGTGAAAAATATTAAGATGCTCCATTTCCTTGTTACACATTTAAATCAGGCTATCAGTTACTAGTTCATGACTACACTTGACACATTTATGATAGTGTGGGATGTATAAGGTTGAAAAAGATTTGTTGCAAAGAAATTTGAAATTTTTTAATGGGAAAGGAAACATTTCTTATAAAAATTCTAATCCTCATCTACAAACATTTTTTGGATCGAGGGTTAGTAAGAGAGGCTAAATAATTCCATTAAGGGAAAGGCACCTTAGAGATGGTAGGAAGAAACAAGGTGGATCCTCAAAATATGTGACCGATATAGATATATAGTTTAAATAATTAGGGGAGGTTAAATAAGATGTATTTAGATAGGAATGTAAATATCATGTTAAGAGGAGGTTAACTAAGGAATCAGGAGATATTATTAAGATGATAAATGAAGGTAGTTAGGAGAAAATGATGAATGAAGAGAAGCAATGGAGGATGAGAAAATTTAGTTAAAGAAAGAGATAAAAAAAATAAAGAGAACAAATAATCTTAAGAATAATTAAGATAATATATAAAACCTATTTTTTACGCTCCCAACGAAAGTCCTAATATTGAAAATTTAGAATTATCCCTTTGTTGGAAATAGAAGAGTTAGTATTAACACCACAAGAAGGCACAAACAAGTCAAGTGATAAAATTATAATATAGAAGTTATTATATCATAAACCAAAAAAATTCATGAATGACATGCAAAACATATTAGTAGATTTAGTAGCAATGTTAGCAACACCCAAACAATTCAAAGCCTTGGGTGTGTAAGACAAACCAACAAAGAATAGTTTGGCATACAATGGCCAAGGCATAGAAAGTAGTAAAATAAGAGATGAGGATCATATTACTAAATAAGAGGTGTTAAATATATAGTGGAACCAAAGTAAGTAATTTTATCAATTGAAGGAAGTCTGACTGGAAGTAATTAGGAAGAAATTTATATAGATAATGTAGAAGATCAAAGAGATGTTGAAAGGAGAAACATAATTAAAAAATAAGTGTTTTTAGCCATAATAAAGATACAAAATATATAGATAAGAATGAATACAAATTAATATAATGGATATTAGTTAATGAAAACTTTGAAGAATAAAATTAGCTAAAGATAGAACATAATGAAGAATAAACTTGAAGCAAAACAACTCCCCAAACCCCAATCACAGGAGTCCCCGAGAGGAATGTTTGGACCAATCACCATCCCCCATGACACTTTAAAATAGATGTAGAGATCAATTTATTAGATTAATAGATATATATACTAGACAAAAAGCAGCAAATAAATAAAATATTATTAGTAAAGAGATTGAGAATAAAAGATAATTTATAAGAAATCAACCAAAAGTGTAAGGAAGAAGATACTTCAAAGATAAATTAAAAGGAGATAAAGAAAGAAGATACTTCTATTTAACCATAAAGTTTTGGATTAAAGGTATTGATTTTATTGAGTTTTATGTTCATCAAGTCCCACAAAGCTGACCAAAAATTCCCAATGAATTGAGAATCTCAATTAAAAATAATAGATGTGGGTAAACCAAAATGAACCCAAACATTATTGAAGAATAAGTGTGAAATCTCCTTTCCTGTGATTGTATTTTTATAGGGAATCAATACAAACATTTTAGTAATATATCTACAACCACATACAAATAGTCATGATTGTTTCTAGACATGGGAAAGCCTCCTATAAATTATATAGAAATCCTCCTAAAAACCCTCACATTTTACACTTTCTAGGACTACTTACCATGAGTTAGATCTTCATAGACATATTTAAAATCAACATATCTAACATATTATTCCTCATAGAATTCATGTATTAAATAAATATGTTGTAAAAGAATAGATGTAAAAATATTTGATCTTGAAAGCATATCAGCTAGCTTTTTTTGTGTAGTTTTTTTTATACCTAATCACAAGATTGAATTATTGTAAAAATCATATCCAACAAAAGTTAATAGACTATAATAGCTTTGAATATGATTGGATATATTGTAAAGGTTGGTGATTCATATGGATTATTGTCTCTTGTCCCATTAGATAGTGTCTCCATTTTTTCACACTTTGAACTAAAACATACAACTATTTTTCATAAGTAGGATAGTTCCATATCGTACTTATGAAGGATTATAAATGGTAACACATAGGCTTATGATTTTACATCAAAATTGCATCATGGCATAATCACTTATATTGGTTTCAATCTCGAATGGATGATGAAACTCTAAAAATGCTAACACTATGGATTTACTTATCTTTTATTTCATTGTATTAATGTGTTTTTCATGCTTACTTCCATACTTAAAGACCCATTTAATATTTGTAAAATCACATAAAGGATATGCAATCAATGAAAAGTTAGCAATAAAATTCTTTGAAAATTGGATTGCCCCCAAGAAACTGCTAACTTGAATTACATTATTAGGTTTAGGCCATTTCATTATGGCTTTTACTTTAGAGAATCAATTTTTAATTTACCATCCTCTAAAAAATAGATTAAATATATTAAAGATTTTTTACCAAATTCACATTTAGACATATTTATATAAAATTTATCCTTTTACAATGCTTTTAAGACTTTGCTTGTATGCTTTACATGATCTTCTTAAGTTTTTCTAAAGATCAAAATATAATCTAAATACACAATTAAAAAACCATCTATGAATGGAATAAATACATCATTAATAAACTATATGAATGTGTTAGGTGTATTACAAATCCCAAAAGGCATAGCAAGCCAATGAAAAGACCTTGCTTAGTTTTAAAATCAATTTTACAAATCTAACCTTCACTAATTATAAACTGGTGATAACTAATTATTAAGTCTAACTTAGTGAAATAAATAACATTTTTCAATTGATATAAAAAATCATTAATGTCAGGAAGAGGGTAGTGGTTTTTAATCATTATTCTCTTCAATGCTCAGAAATACACACACATCTTTTAAGTACCATATTTTTTTGGCACCAAAATAATTGGTGAACCACATGGATAAGTGCTTGATTGAATTATCCCTCTCTCAGTCAAATATTAAACATGCTTATTTATTTTCTCATTTTATACAATGGATAACTTGTACAAGTAAATATTAGGAAGAGGTACATCATTTTGTAGTTGTATGTCATGTTGAATATTCCTTTTAGGAGGTAAACCTTCTAGATCCTAAAAAATGTGATTATAGTTAGACATAATATTATGTATTCAATTCTTATGTTTAGGATCAAAACCTTATATATCATTGTATTTATCATCAGTCTTTTCTTTTACAATCATGTCTATAATGTTCGTGCTTGCATTGACAAGCCTTTTCATTTATCTTGTAGATACAATTGATAAGTTTGCTTTTATCTAATGGGATCTAACAATGTATTTACCCCCGTATTTTAAAATAATTTTTTTATTCTCTTAATTATATAATATTTATTTTCTATCATACAAATAAGGACTCCCAAGTAATATACCATAAATATCAAGTGGAACCACATATAACACTACCTCATCAATAAAATTAGAGGTGATTGTAAATCTTAACCTACATGTTTTTGTGACTTATAATTTAAAATCATCATACACCCATGGTAAAGAGTATGGCTTATGATGTGGTTTAGTTTCAAGTTGTATTTTGTTAACAACTTATTCAGAAATGAGATTAGCTTGAGATCCACTATCAAAAAGAGTATCTATCTTAGTATGCTTAGAAATCACTCTAATGTGGAAAAGTTCATTTGATTTATTTTCATCATGCATAGATTTAGAATGTAAATAAGAATGATAATTAATAAATTTAATTCTATAAGAGAAATAATATGAACCTTGTATACCCATGGTGGTGATCTTGACCCCACCATTAGAATCATATACAATATCTTTTCAGATTGATGCAATAGTATTTTTTTTATCATATTTATTATTCAAAAACCTCTTTGGCTTATGTTTAGGATGGATCTTCCAACACTTTACGTTACCAATGGCCATGACCTTATCTCTTGTAATGAGTGAGAAAGGCTTCCTATCCCCTTTATTGATTATGGAAGTATGTTTCATCTTACCCTTTCTTTTACCTTTGACTTTAGGTGGTTTATTTGTTCTATTTCTGAAGTGTTCCCTATCCTTAGTCACTTTACCCATTGATTCAATATGTGTATCTTGGACACAAACCTCATCAATATTAGTGAGATTAAACATAAGTATTGTATGCATTAAGTAACTATGTAATCTAATAATATATTCTGGAAGAGTATCTTAAGTGTAAATATGAAGACTTAACACCAAATACCTCTTTATAAACCCTTGAGTGTAATCCTATACACTTTGACCCGTACTTTGTCTTAAATTTTGCCAAACTATACTAACTTGTTGTATATAACCCAAAGGATAGAATTAATTTTTTAATGCATAAATAAACTCAACCCAAGAATAAATCATTTTACCATGTTTTATGATATATTATTTTATCTTAATATACTACCAAATGAGTGTTTTACCACCCATCTGAAGAGTAACCAATTGTATTTTTGCTTCTTCATCCACAATATTCTAAACCCTATTATATACTTCAATCTGATTGATCCAATGATCCAATGTTTTTTCACTAAGATATCTAGTATAGATTGGCAAATCAAACTTAACATCAAGATTAAAAATGGAATAAATAGAATAAAAAAATTATTTTTGGTCATCAAAGGGAGAGGTAGAAGGTTTAGAAGGATATTAAGGAGTTTTATGAGGTTCTTCTCCATTACCATTACCACTAGTTGAGGGTTCTTTCTCTTGTTTAACTTTGTTTTCACATTTTATCCTCTTATTCCTTTCATGATACAAATATTCCATCATGATCTTCATATCATGAAAATTATGATGGAAGGTTGATTTTGATTATTATTTTCCTCTAAGATAATCCATGGCTTGACTTGCACATTTTGAACCAATTTTTGGATTATAATCTTTAAGAGATCCTTCACCACAATTTATCTCATACTTAGCTAACATGAAAAATAAAACTTGAAAATCAAAAAACCATATTAAAATATTAGGATCAATTTTTCTAATACCAAACTTGATCTGAAATTCAAGATTATGGGTATGCTTTCAAATTTTCCAATTTCAAATACTTAAACATTGTTTCTCAATTTTTTTAAATTTCATTAAAAATGGATTTAAATAGAAAAAAAATTGAAATTGATTAAAACCATAAAAAGTGAAAAAAATGTAGAAAGATGCAAACCATGGATGTTAACATAGATCACCCAGGGGCTATGTATCTAGGTAAGAAAAAATACTCAAACCAATATATCAATAATGTAAAATCATTTGTACAATTTTTATTTACATGAAAATTATCTTTGGTCTCCAAAATAATCCTTTTTATACCTCTAATTAGTCATGGAGAATTTATGATTTTCTTCTCCAAGTGTCTTATTGCATTGCAACAACATATACATGCTTTTCTCTTCTTACAAAGGGTTGAAAATTACCCTTCAAATATATATTTTTCCTTTTGATATTTTTTTGTGATTCTTAGCCCATTGGTCAATTCCAATAATATTGTACAATAATAGAGGAGTTCTAATCCCCTCTTATTCACTTTCAATATAGTTTTTATATAGCAAATGAACCCAAAATTTATAAGATAAACGTAATATATTACAATGTGTTAACCAAATTATGTCATAGCCTAGTTGGTAAAGCTCCAAAATAAAGGCTTGTATTCATGGGGTTGAATCCCACTTCCAAGGTTTTTATCCTTTTGATAAATATTATCCCATAAATCAACATTAATTACCAATTCCTTCATTTTGACTTCCAAAATTAGTCATAGATCATGTTGTCGAGATGCCAAATTGACTTGGAAGAGGTAGGAGGTTGAATCACATGTCGTGGATAAGCTTAATTGAATTTTTTATATTTTTATTTCAAGCTCTATTACACATCGATGGGAATACAAACAAACTTAAGCTTTAAATGGAGCCTTCTATCCCATGATACTCTGACATGAGACCATATTAAACTTACCATTGAGCATATGTGTTCTCTAGATATCTTGAGAACTTGTTTGGATATGTGGTGAGTTTTATAAAGCCTTCTCATGGAAATTTGGATGAATGTCATGTGTATTAGACACTGGTCCTTTATAAACATTGAAAGATTTAGTCCCATATTTGTTGTGGGGGAACAATATGAAATGTTTATATACAAATTCACCACTATAACATAATGAAGTAAAGGAATAAATGTTCCCCTCCTTAAAAAAAGAGGACCCTATCAGTGGAAGTACATGTAGTTAGAAAATAGTGTAGACCCCACATACAAATATGTATGCTTATCAAAGGCCAAAGGAAAAAACCAAATAAACTATTTTTTTTGTATCTCTACAATGTGTCACCATATGATTAGTATATGCATAATCTCATTCAACATGTTCATGTCACCAATGTGCCTGCATATTATATTTTTCATGTTTGCCAAAAAATTCATCAAACCATAACTTCTATATATAGTGTCATAATGACTAGGTGCAAATTACATTGGAAATTTATAGATGAGATCTTTGATGTGAAAATATTTTCAATAATATTTTAGACCATCTAATATAATTGGTGTGGGGATCCTCCTAGATCATTCACACACACAAAATGTTAAATTGCACAATGTTATCCATTATGTTTTATGTTAGAAAACAATGTATTGAGTCCTTAAAAATTGATCTACATGGATTCCTATTGATATGGTTTATTTTGGCATGTCTTATTTCCTCCATGACCCCTTTATCAATAGGTGCTTTTAATATTTATTTTACTTTTGAATTTATGGTATGGGTATAGAGTCTACAATTGTATAATATTTTGCTTATTTACATGAAACAATTCCAAACATTATTATTGTGTAATGGATGAAGATTATAAATTCTTCACTACTATACAATTCTTGTTTCCCTCCATGTGAAAAGAATCCTATCATTCAAAATCTAAAGAATGCACTATTTTTTTTTATTATAAACCTAAAAGATATGTTATTATATTCAAAAATAGTTATTGGTGGTAATGTATGATGTTTTTTACATTCATATTGTAATTTGTGGATAATAAATCATTTTGAAGAGTGGGTAAATTTTCCTATTTGAGGGTAGATTGTTATGGGTATAACTTATCTTATAAATCTTCTAATCACACAATTATTATACTAATATTTTATATGCAACTTTTTGGAGGATAAGGGTTTAACTATGTTTTTTTTTTTTTTTTAAACAATTTTTGAGAAATATTAAATGTGTTCACTCAAAAAATATCAAAAAAAGAATAGGGTAAGATATTTATTTGAGATTAAAAAAATTATCTCTTCCTAAAAATCAAACTGGTGTGAAAAGTCAATAAAATAAAGGGAGAGGTTGAATGGAGGCGATGGTGTGTACTATGAGCAGTGGAGCAAGGATCGATAACCCTGGTGGGGTGTTGGGCAAAGAAAGACCTACGGTTGAGACATTTGCTAAAGGGAAGGAGCCGGTCTATTCTAGTGACCGTGTAAGGATTAACAAGGTGAATGGGTGTCTCTCACGCTGCCAGGACAGGCCCGTTCTGGTAATCCCTCTTGAGGATGTGAAGGAGGATGTAGAATACCTTTCAGCCCATGCTCTAATCTGCAAGTTATTGGGCATCTAAATTTCCTTGTCAACCTTGGAGGCATGGATTTGCAGAACCTGGCAGGTGGAGGGTGACCTCGACATTATGTTAGCTGGGAATAGTTATTTTGTGGTAAATTTCTCCTCTGTATCTAATCAAAATTGGATATTTGAGGGAGGACCCTACTTCTTTAACTGGATTGGACTATTTCTCAAACCTTGGCATATAGGATTTAATTTTACAGAGGATATTCCAGCTCACGTGCCTGTATGGGTGCGCCTCTCGAGACTTCCTCTAGAGTTTTGGCACAAGGATATTCTACGTCAAATTGCTGCCATGATAGGAACACCAACGGCATAGCACACCAATCTTTGGATTAAAAACTCATTTCTTATTCCCATATTTGTGTGGAAATTGACTTAAATAACCCCCTGCCAAATACTATGGAGATATGCCTGGGGTCTTCATCTTGGGTTCAGCAAATCGACTACAAATCTATTCCCTTTAGGTGTAGAATCTATCATGAGTATGGGCATTTACACCGTCAATGCCCTCAGGCATCAAGAGTAAATGGGGAGACTATCAATAGCACCAAAGGCTCAGACTAACCAACCCATATGGAAGCTAGAAATGTTCAACAGGGCAGCGCCACAAAGGGGAATGCCCCTACAAATTTTGGAGCTATGACATGAGGACCACCTATCTTTAATGGTACTAACAAAGATGGATTTACCCAAGTCAGATGTCGTACGAGGGGTCAGGGGCAGAAGCATGGGAATCCAGATCGGCAAGTGGAGATGGGGTTCAACCGCTTCGAGACCCTAGAGAGTATGGCATCCCTTTGAGTAAGTGGGGGGGCCTACAGAGTGCGAGGGAAAGGACTCTTTCCTCACGAAATCTCAGGATATGGTGATCCAGCCGACTAGGGAGACCTCCCCTAAATTGGAAGAAGTGACCCTAGTTGTTTTCCCAACCCAGCAAGACAAGGAAATCAGTTGGGTAGACATGGTAAAGGAGGCAGAGCTCTCTAGGAAAGAAAAGGCTTCGTCGTCCATGCTAGGATTAATGCAAAGACCCTTCAAGAAAGTATCTTTCACCACACCTTCCAGAGTGGGATGCAGGAAAGATCAAGATAAAATCAAACTCACAGGGGATCTTTTGGTAGAGTCGGGGGTGGTCAAGACCCTGGATGAACACTTCCCTCCCTCTACCCAATGATTGTGTTGTCATGGAATGTAAGGGGGTTGGGTAGCACCCCCAGACAAAAGGCTATCCGTAAGTTGGTTGCTGATCACTTTCCTAACATTCTATGTATCCAAGAGACTAAGCTTGTTGTTGATGTTATGTTTACCTGTCTACCCAAATTCTGGCTTTATGGCCAATTCCAGTGTGTGGGTGCCTTAGGAAGTGCTGGGGGTGTAGCCATATGTTGGGACCCTGGAAAGGTTATGCCACTCCATTGGATAGCTAGTTCCTCAGCTCTCTCCATGGTTTCCTCCTCTCTGGACATCAGGGAGCTGATCTTGGTCACCTTAGTGTATGCACTAGTGGATATCCTAGGGTAGCATAAGCTATGGGAGCATCTATGGTAGATCAAAAGTTTTCACCCTTTCCTACCTTGGATTTTGGCAGGAGATTATAATGTTGTCCTTTGTCTAGAGGAGAAGAGGGGAGGGGAAACATGCCTAGGACCCACGTTTGAGCTTCTTCAACACAATATGGACTTGCTTCGCCTGTCAGATGTCAAACCTCTTAACGGTCTTTTCACCTGAAACAATAGAAGATCAGGTAAGGAAGCTATCTCTGAATGCTTGGATAGGTTCCTTGTGTCTTGATTTTGGAAATCTAGTGCAATTTCTTTGGCATCTAAAATTCTAGACTGGAGAGGGTCTGACCACTGGCCCATCAAGCTCACTACTAGTCATATTACGGGGCCCAAGAAGCCTCCCTTCAAATTTTAGCTAATGTGGCTTTAGGATCCATCTCTCCATGGGTTGATGACTCAATGGTGGAGACAGGGTGGGCCTGACTATGGGATGGCTATGTACTCTTTTGCTAAGAAACTTCAGTATGTGAAAAGGAAGCTGGAGGAATGGAATAGAAACTGTTTTGGGAATCTCCATACTATGAAGAAAAGAGCTCAAGATCGGCTGGACTCATTTATGATATAGATTCACGACTTGGGTTTTTCATAAGATTTTTGCAGGGAAGAATTCCAAGTAGTGAATGATCTTGCTGAATGGGAACTTCGGGAAGAAATATTCTACAAACAGAAGGCCTGAATTGACTGGCTCCAAGAAGGATACAAAAATACAGCTTTCTTTCACAAGTCTGTTCAGGTGCAGTGCAACAAGAACTATATTTCCTCTCTTGTTACCCCAGATGGCACCTGCCTTTTGTCCTCCCCTACCATATCTCAAGAGGCCATCCACTTCTTTTCAGTGATTCTATCTGAGGACACACCTCTGGTTGAAAGGGAGGAAAACACTATTTTGTCATCCATTCCTCCTTTGGTTACAATAGTTATGAATGAGTTGCTTATGAGGCTAATTTGTGTGGAGGAAGTGGAGAAAGTTGTTTTCAACATGCGTAGAGGCAAATCTCTAGGACTGGATGGCTTTCTAGATAAAATTTTTTAGGATTTTTGGGAGATTATTAGCTAGGATCTCTTGGATGTGGTGCTAGAATCTTTCTCTAATAAAGAGATGCTCAGGGCTTTTAATGCAACCTTCTTGGTGCTAATTTCAAAGAAAGAACAGGCTAATCAGTTGGATCTTTTTAGGCCCATTGCGCTCTGTAACGTGGTCTATAAAATAATTACCAAGCTTATTGTGGAGCGACTTAAAGTGTGGGTACCCATAGTTATTTTAGAAGAGCAAGGCAGCTTTGTGTCTTGAAAACAAATCTTGGATGGGGTGGTGATTGCCTCAGAGGCAATCCACTCCATGAGTATGTCTTAAGAGAGAGCCATGTTTATTAAGCTTGATCTGGCCAAGGCATATGATAGAGCCAATTGGGACTTCCTACAAAAAATCTTGTTGGCCTTTGGATTTAATCAAGCTTAGGTCCGTTGGGTGCTAAGTTGTGTGACTATGCCATCCTTTTCTATACTCATCAATGGGGAGCCATCCAGACTTTTTGGTGCCTCTAGAGGTCTTTGTCAGGGAGACCCGCTCTCACTGTACTTGTTTATTATTCTTGCAGAGGGGATGGGCTAACTTATCAAGTATAAGGCATCTCAGAGCATGGTTCTTAGATGGTAGTGGGGGAATGGGCTAACTAAGTTGACTCATCTCCAGTTTGTTGATGACACAATCCTAGCTAGGAGAGCCTAGGTTAGGAAAGTGAAAGCTTTTCAAGCTACCGAGGATACTTACCTAGCTGCTTTAAGGTAGAAAATTAATGAGCATAAGTCTTCCATCTATTTTTTTAATACTCTGGAGTCCATCTAGCAGAGGATTACCGCTACCTTGAGATTCCAGACTCAATCTCTCCCAGTGACTTACTTGGGGATCCCCTTAGTGGTGGGAAGACAGCCAAGGCTATTCTAGCAAAATGTTCTAGATAAGTTAAAGCAAAAAGTCAATCACTGGTCCCACAGATGGCTTTCTACTACCGACAGGGTGACACTCTTACAATCCGTGATTCCAGCTTTGCCTATATACTACTGTATGGTTCAAGTAGCTTTGAAATACTTTCTTAAAGAGTATGATGCTCTATCCAAGCAATTCCTTTGGAGTGGAAATTTATAGAATTCCAAATGGATCCTCATCAACTGGAATATTGTTTGTTGTCCAAAGAGGGAGGGAGGTCTAGGCTTGCACTCTGCTATCCTGACTAGTCAAGCTCTTGCAGTCAAACTTTACTGGCATTGGTGCTCCAATCAATGCCACCTCTGGGCCCGTATCCTTTCTTCTAAATATCTTCTAGGAGTCACTCCATCTGAGGTTCTGAGCTTCCCCATCGTGGGAAGAGGGTCTATGGTGTGGAACACCCTCAAGCTTGGAGCTCACCTGGTGCAGCGTAGCCTTTTTTGGATTTACAACAGCAGCAAGGAAGCGCTCTTCTAGACAGACTCCTAGGATGGTGTTCCTCCCCTCCTATCCTCTCATCACATTTGTAGCCTCTTTGTGAGTCCTTTTTGGTGGAAGGATGGGATACAGTGGAGCATTATAAAGAAGCTTTTAACCTGGGCATGTCTGTTGGGTATAGATGGAAAAACTCCTCTGATTAGCCATTGGGAGGGACTGAAGGAGAGATACTGGAGTTAATTTGGGTCCTTTTGGCTAGAAGATGTAGTTCCCTATAGGGGAGGGATGCTTTGGCCTGGGGAGGAGCCTCCACTGGGCTATACTCTATATCTTCTAGATAACTTGAGTTGTCAAAGCA